>PVLD010015068.1:0-49983 GCA_004027595.1 Dinomys branickii
GGTCTGCTGCAGAGGTTGCTCCAATGACTTTTCTTTGGGGGAATGTCCCTTAAGCTTTCTGCTGAGAGTTCCGCTTAAAAGGCTGTACAGATATTGGTTAGATACTCCCTACCTAGTGACCTGGGTGAGGTGTGTAAGACCGCTCCCCCGCCCTCCCAGGGTTCCCTGCATGTATAGGGATGGATCTCCTCCCCCACTCAGTGATCTGGTCGCGAGCGCAGATATCTCACCAGTTTTTGGAGTCCCTGCAGGCAGGAAGGTTCCAAGGTGCCAGTTTATCCTTTGGGGCTTTCTTCGCGGCCCACGCGATGCGCGCGAAATGTGGGACTGCTGGGCGTTGCCGCCGCTATAAAGCCGATCTCTGTCGGGAGTCGCCGGAAAGCTGCGCCGGCTCGGGAGGCGGGAGGGACCGAGCTGGCTGTGTTCCCAGGGTGCTCGAACCCAGCCAAACTTCCTCCCCGCACGGAGCGTCCCTGGCTCCTAGCCTTTGGGGCTTTCCCCGCGGCCTGCCCGATACGCGCGAAATGTGGGACCGCCGGGCGTTGCCGCCGCCAAAAAGCCGATCTCTGTCGGGAGTCGCTGGAAAGCCGCGCCGGCTCGGGAGGCGGGAGGGACCGAGCTGGCTATGCTCCCAGGGCGTTCGGACCCAGCCAAACTTCCTCCCCGCGCGGAGGGTCCCTGGCTCCCAGCGTCTGGGGCTTTCCCACGTCTCGCCACGGCAGCCTGGTCCGCCCTACCGCATCTCCCCCGGCATCTCAGAGAAATACGCCCAGTTTGAACTTCCCAGCCGAGGTCCCGGCATTCACGCTCGCCAAGTCTGTCTCGAGCTGGTGGTGTTTATTAAGGAGGATCGCTCCCTTGCTGCTCATGTGGTCGCCATCTTCCCGGAAGTCTCTGGGTCATATTTTAGATCCAGATGACCAACCTGTAATCCCAGAACTCTGGGATGGTAAAATTGGAGGATGGGAAGCTCAAGCCCAGACTGTGCAACTTTGCGAGACCCTTGGGAAGGTCGCACTCGACACAGAGGCCCTCCGGACAACTGGCAGAGCCTCCGAGGGGAAACGGCAGGGGTGGACGCGATTCACGGTATCAAGGAGGGAAGGGCTGCAAACTGGAAGGCACACACAAATACTTCTTAAGGTGGTGTCTTTTGGCTTTCAAGCAATCTGAGGTGATTTGGGGATTATTTCATTTGATGAAACTAGCAGTAATGTAACAGCAAATACTTGTGTTAGAGATTGCTATATATCAGTCACTCTCCTAGGTTTTCATGCAAATTGATTTGTATTCACCATAACTCTCTGAGGCAAGCGTTTTCTTCTTAGTTTCCAGATAGGCACACAAAGACAGGTACAGGCTAAGTAGCTACTAGGATCAAAGTCAACTTGAGCCCCAGAAGTCTGGCTGAGTTTGGGGTCATTGCTCTACTCTGCTGACACTTGTGTTTACACAGAGCAGATGCCAAAGGCACTAACTAAAAGTGCTTTTTTATCTGTGGTCCTCCACAGCTATGTGCTGCTCCTGTTCTACTTCTTCCCCTTGCTGTCATGACTTCAGGAGCCACTCGTGTTGGTTAGATAAAAGTAGCAAATGGAGAAAGTATCCAGTGCACCTATGCAAAGGGGTTGGGGGCCGTAGTCATAGTATCTTGAGGGGTTGAGATGCCTGCCACTCTTTATATAGGAAAGACTTCTTAGGCACAGAGAACTTTAGGGTTCATCTGTGGTAAGGGCCTGTGTCAGGCCCCAAGATAGTTCTTCACCAGTGGGAATGTCCGTAAATACATGTGAAGCTCTATGGAGGGCAGGCCTGTGGGCTCACCTGCTTAGGGGCCCTCACACACACTGTTCACCCACTGGATTCTGTCCTGGGAGGGTGTGAGCTGTAATGTGTTCCAGTCCACAGACCCAGTGCATTATCTCCTTTCAAGTCAAGCAGGCACAATTTAGACATTAAGAAATTGAGCAAGAAACAAGACAACCCACATTGGGAGGCTTCATCCTTCTTGGGCCTCCTTTATCTTTATAAAATGGGAATGAATTTCTAGACTCGAACATTAGAAGGTATATGGTAGGTGTTTGGTGTAATTGTTAGATGTATGTCTGGCAGGCATATATTGTAGGTGTTTGATATGATTGTTGATCCTAACCACACTCCCTGATGAACACTGACTGTATTTTAAATATTTCATCTCAAAGAGAAGTTAGAGGGATGGGTATGCTGTCACCATTTATTCACCATGATGATTCCTGGTGTAGTTCCTACAGGATGCCACAACTGAGGTCTGGATTCTGGAAGCAGGACATGGTATGAAGCATTTGCATTCCTTATCGTGCAGGACTTTCAGACAGCTGATGATGCAAAGTGCTGTCTTGATGCTTTCTGTGACTGCTTGATGAGGCACAGATGATATGTCCTGACTGGGGCACAGATGATACCCTAGGAGCAGTAGGGCTGAAAACAGGAAAAAGCTAAAAGTCCCACCCAGATGAACAGTGCACCATGCTGGCTTGCAGTGAGCAGCGCCTCAAGTGTCTCTGGGCACTGATGTTGAGGGAATCTCAGACTGTAAGGAAGAAGAGGCATAAGTTTGTGCTGAGACAGGTTTGCAAGGCCAGGGCTGGGTTGGAGAAGGGAATCCAGAGCAGTGGGCCCCAGAGCTGTGTGTAGGACAAGTTCTCCCTCACCCTTCGGTGATACTTTAGACAGGAAACACCTGACCTTCCAAGTGTCTCTAATCTTGGTATGGAATTCATGTGGAGCCCTGTGCTTATAATGGCTGCTCCTTGGGAGGCTGAAGCAGGAGAATCTCAAAGTTTTGAGGCCAATGTAGACCCTGCCTCAAAGAAATGGGTTGGCAATGTAACTCAGTGGTAGAGTGCTTGCGTAGCATGCACGTTACCCTGGGGTTGATCCTTAGTGCTGAAAAAAAATTTTTTTAAAGGAAATTGCTATGTGAGTAGAGCTGCAGTTTTTTGCGGTACTGTTAACATTTAACTTTGCATTCCACCTTGATGTTATCACCTAACTCAAGATAAGTGGCAACAACAATGAGATAGTTTCATGTGTGTTTGTCTGTGACATTTAATGGAACCTATTTTTCACAGTGCTGAATTAACATTCCTAAGTGATCATGAGTCGTGTGTCGTCGTCCCCCCCCCCCCGCCCTCTCCACGAGTCCACTCACCCCATCAGCATCTCTAAAGAACTAAAGTTCTACTAGAAAAGGCCAACGCAATGTGAAGCATTTAAGTTTTTGTTCTGGGAAGAATGCAGCAGTGTAAAATGTTCCTTTTTAAGGCTATACTTTATTTTAAAGAGTTGGGGGAAGTTGGTATATCACTAGCCTGTGTCATGTTACATCTATCCTTGATACTGAGAGTATTTAGCGCTCTTTAGCAGTGCATCCATTTATGACCTGTTCAGATATGTAACAGGTGCTAGCCTGAAATTAAATGTGGATGTATATAGGAAACTAAACACTGTAACTGTTTAATTTTATGTACAGAAAATGTGTGTGTGTTGAGGAGGGACTTCAAAGGTTCCACTTCATGGCAGGTAGTTTGTACTAAGAGATGCATGGTCTCCAGCAGGTCTAGAGAGGATACTACAAGGTTCTGTTTGAGACTGTTCTGTTGTAGGCCCTGCCCCGTGGGCTGCCTTGCTCTTGGTAGTCCTTTGCCCATTTCTAAAAGCCTAAGTGTCCACAAGTATGTTCTGGAAGATACTATCTAGTAAGTGATCAAGCAGGTTTAGAAGACTCAGGGTTCTATAAGAATTTTGATTTCCTGTGACTCCTCAGAAGTGCCCAGGTGTAGGGCTTCCCCTCCAGCTTTTTGGACATCCTCCAGGTTCCACAGAATGCCCTTTGAGAATGTTCTTGTGCAGGGTGATGAGCCTCCTTCAAGGTGTGTGTTTCTACGAACCTTGGAATTTCGACTTTGGTGATAGTATCTATGGCCTATTTCCTGTCTCCTACCCCTCATGGCTATTGCCTTAAAGAAAACAGGCATCTATAAATTGGTGAGTTGGTTGTAACTTGGACACCTCTGGGAGTTTTTAGCCTGTGAGAGTAGGTTTCTCCATGATGCTGACCGGTAGCACTCTCTTATGCACAAAGACAAACAAACATTTCCCTGCATTTGGTACCAGGTCCTGCTTGTGTGTTTTTTTTGTGGGGGGGAGTATTGGGTTGGGTTGGTTTTTTGTGTGTTTTGTTTTGTTTTGAAGGGTCTTGTTATATAGTTTAGGCTGGCCTTGAACTCACTATGTAGCCTAGGCTGGCCTCAAACTTAGTAATCCTGCCTCTGCCTCCCAAGTGCTGAGATTACAGGCATACGCCACCACACCTGGCAGTCCAGGTCCTCCTTGGAACCATCAATAAACACTCAATCCTCCACTGTGTCAGATAGTTGTCCCTGCAGTTAAAATCATAAGTATTTGGCACTCAGCTACTCTGACATAAAAAGAAAACTAGATAACAGCCAGCGCTGTCTCACATGGAAACTTGGAGTCGAGTAGACTTGGGTTGTATGATGGTGAAAAAGTCCCTTAACTTCTCTGGATGTCCGTGATCTCCTGTAAAGTGGCAAGAAGAATCTCACCTACTCCCAGGGAGTCTGAGTGCCCTGGCTGAGACGTGTGCTTAGCACAGTACCTCACATGCAGACAGTGTCCAGAAATAGAACTATCCCTGAACTAGTTCTCTGATTGACAAACATTGGATCATGAAAGGGCCTTAGGAATTGCGGCCTCAGAGATGGGGAAGTTGGGCCACAGAGGGAACTTAATGCCAATGTTACACAGGCCAGAACAGGGTGTTAGAATCCCTGTGTCACTAGTGGTGCTGCTGCCTTCTCCCAGTCTATATACTTTTCTCCAGGACAGGCAGTGCTAAACACCAGGTCTTAAATCTGAAGAAATAAACTGCTAGTTTAGACTATGCAAGAAAGCTATTTTAGGGCAGACAATCTCCCAGCACGCCATAAATTTCATCACCTGGGTAACTGCTTGCTTTCTTAGGCCAGGCAGTTCTCTGCCATCTGCATGTGTGGGCATTCAGATATGTGGTTGAGAAATGTGACCACCTAGGCCTCCTCCCTGGTCTTCTGGGCAGCAGTCGTCACCTTCCAAGGAGCTGTGGGCATAGGTTAGGCGTGCTGGAGGTGCTGGGGATGGGGACGGGGAACAAGGTGGGCCCAGCCCTTCCTGGGCTGGTAGTGTGCTGGGAAAGGCAAGCAAGTCATGTGATATCCCAACACCACACTCTGCTTCTCTCCATTCCAAGGCCAAAACTTGTATAGGGTCACTCTTCCCTCAACAACTTGTCCCTAAAGCTTTTAGATGGGGAAGGCATGGGTAGGTGTCTGTGCCTGAGGGAGAGAGGAAAGCTGTAGAAACCCAAAGTGGGTTTTGGGACTTGAACATAGTGAAGGAGGGTATGGAGGAATGGCCTCACATGGAGTGTTGGCCAAAGCATGGTGGAGAAGACGTCCTCCTGGGCATGTGGGAGAGGCGCAGAGCGTGCAGTCTAAGTAGGGGCTTGGCCTGACTCGGAATCAGTCCAGATGGGAGTGAGAAAGCATCCACATGGAGGAGAGCAGCCAGGTGTGGATTTAAGAACCTAACCAGGTGGCCCAGGCATGTGGGGAGGGCATCTGTGCAGAGATAGGGTGACAATGGGGATGGGAGAGGGGTTACATACAGGGCATTGGTCCAGTAAGTTAAAGAAAGAAGTATAATAGGTTTCTCATTGCGAAAAGAGGGAAAACTAGAATGAATTCTTTCATGTTGGACTAGAATCAGAGGTGTCTGTGAACTCATGGCTTCTAGTACATACACATAGATGTAAACACAATTAGATATATATGCATGCATGTATATGATTGTGTTTATGTACATATGCCTTTCCTTTTAACACTGAGCAGGCCTAGGAGCAGCTTGGACCCACTAGCAGTGAGCACACCTTGTGCTGAGATCTTGGTTTCTACAAACGATTCTCCAATAAACTAAGTTGGGGGCTTGGGGTGTCACTCAGTGATCTAATGCCACTTAGCATGTATGAGGCACTGGGCTCAATATCCTGCATCTCAAAACATAATAAAATAAATTGAGGCTCTTTGAGAAATGGCAAATATCAGGACTGGGAAAGGCAAGTTTATGATGAATCTGGAACATCTGTGTCAGAAAATAAGGGCTCAGAGAGCCATAGAAACATGTCAGAAAGTCAAAAGCCCATTGACCAAATCGGACAATTTGAGCATTTTAAAAAAAAGTTTAAAAAGTAATGGGACCAGTGAATAAAAAAGGAGTCTATACTGCATTTATTTTGATGTCTACATTACCCCAGGATTATTCATTATAAGGGGAGAAGCCTTATAGCCATGGTCTAATCAGCTGCAAAGTGAATGTGACATGAGACAGGTTTGCCTCCTGATAGGATGCACTGAGACATTACTTCTGAGGTATTTCTGCCAAAAATGTATAACCAGAATCTAATCTTGAGACATCAGACAAACCCAAATTGAGGTAAATCCTACAAAATAACTGGCTGTTGTCTACCAAAAGTCTTTTTAATAGAAGTTTTTTATTGCTTTGTTAAAATAATCACAAACTGGTCTTATCATCTGGAAGCTTGTGTCCTTAGTTGTATAATTCTTGTACCTTATTTATCAGGCTGCTGAACTGTTCCCTTTTAAGAAACAAAGATACCATCCAAAATTTTTCTGATACCCTTGTTTTTAACTGGTGTGGTTTGCAGAATTAAAGCAACTGAATTTGAAACAAGTTCAGTATCAATTCCTTCAAGGATCATTTCATCATTCTGGGCTTGAAATATTGAACAAGCAATATGCCCTCATCCGAACTCAATTGATATATTTTTTACCCAGGAAATTTCAGATTTTGACAAGAGAAACATTCTCCTGAGTTGCCATTGCTGGGGAGGTGTGCATACACAGACCTCATCTTATAGTGAAAGCCCCTTGATCATGTTCTGTACATGACTACAGATTGAGTGAACAGTAGCCAGTTCCCTTCTGTTCTCCCATTTGTCAATCTAGCATCACTTCTTTTTTCTTTGCAAAGATACTGAATTCTACCTAATGTGGTTGAAGACCCTCTGTAGGGGCCCTTCACAATTACTATCCATCCCTTCAGGGTGATGTCACCATTTTCTGGGTGGTCAACAGTCTCATCACTGAGAATGGTCTTCGTTCTTGCAGATGTGTTAAAAAGGAAGCGTGTTTTGTCATCATATTCTGTTGTCTTCCTGTCTGTGGTCTAGAGCTTTTAAGGTCATGAAAGTCAAGGAAGGTCTGAGGAACTGTTCTAGTATGAAGAAGACTAGAGACATGACAGAGAAGGGCAACACCTGATTCTTGGCTCTATTTTGCTACAAAGGCATAAGGATGTTTGGCAAGACTTGAATGAGAGCTGAGGGTTAAATAGATGACAATAATGTATCAACATTTCCTGATTTTGATGTGTATTTTGGTGAAGGAGGACAATAAATTATAGAAAATATGTACTACCTTGAAGTATTTGAGGGAGATGGGTAGGTTAGCAGCTTTCTCTAATATAATTCAAGAGGAGAGGTTCCTGGTTCTGTATTTACTTTTTTGTAATTTTGAGATTGTTTCCAAATAAGTACACTCACTTAAAACAACCATCATTCAAGTCTTCCCATATATGTGATATGACCAGCCTTTTACAGCGGCCCATAAAGTCTCGCCAGCCTATTTAGTGTGTTCCTTGATCACTTTCACTCCTCCTGCAACTCTTGTCCTCCCAGAACCTACCTTGCTGTATCCCACCACCCTGTGTTCCTGCTTGCTCTGACCACATGACCAAGGCCTGTCCTTCCTTCAAGGTGTAGCTCAAGTGCTCCTGGATCTAGCTCCCTGAGCCCTTGGGGTATTTCTGACTGCTCCAGTGTTTCCCCAGTGGATTTGAGGCATCTATAGACATCCATCTGAGGGTCTCTTGAGACTATTTTCCTTTCAAAAGTCCACTGTACATTATCCAAAGTAGCAGTGTTTACTACCTATTGGACATGGAAGAGATAAGACTGAGTAATTCATCTGTACTTTCTATTTTTGCCCTAATCCGATGTCAGTCTCCTGCAGTGATCACAAATCTGTGGCATGGTTTCCATAGCAGGCACGCAGAGCCCTCTGTGAACACACAAGCCAAGTCACCCCAGCTGTGGAGCACTGGATAATGGTTGTTTTTTCAAATCTAAAACCTCAGTAATTTAGGTTTAATTGTAGTGTTGACACTGCGATAAGTAGGTTTTGGGCTGCAGTTTGGGTACTTGGTCTCTAAAAGGTTTGTTATCGCTGTTACAGAGCAAAGTGCAGTTCTGATGGGGCCCCTGACAAAAGGGCTTTGTTAGCTGTCACTATAACAAAATACCCAAGGCAATTAACTTATAAGAGAAAAGCTTTATTTAGCTCATAGTTTTGGAGGTTCCAGTCCAAGATCAAGTAGACCCATTCACTGCTTTGGGCCTCTGTTAGAGATGGGGGAGGGCAATGGCTGGGAGCTCATGGTGGAGGAAACTGCTCCCTTCATGTCCGGGAAGCAAAGGAAGAAGATGGATGGGTCAGGGACCCAAAATCCTCCTTTGCGGACAGTGACCTAAGACTTCCTTCGAGTTCCATCTCAGGTTCCAGCACTTCCCAAGAGCAGTCTGGGTACCAAGTTTTTAACACATGGAGGATCATGGCTGTCTGAGAGTTCATTCTATCTTGCCGTACCTGCCCGTCTTTTCCTGCCCTTCACACACTTAGCCCCTTCTCACATCTAACCAAGAACTCAGACCCCGCCTTTCTGAACCCTTCAGTCCTTGCCATCAAGGCCTAAGCTGAAGCAATCTCCTCTTCCTAGAATGCCTTGCCTTGCCTTGCATGTTCAGAACCACACCATTAAGTGAACATTTGCTGAGTGTTGGCTTTGTCTCAGACACAGTGCTAAACCGTTTATAATTTGCAGATGAGGGTACTGAGGCCCATAGAGGTTAATGTGTTGAGGTTACACAGCCATTGAATACCATCCTGTTCCACTGATGGTTCCTACTACACATCTGGCCCAGAGATAAATGAGGTTCTGCATCCAGTCTAGTGCATAGCACATGGGGCACAGCATCAGCAGACGCTTGGGTGTGCACATTGTCTCCTGTGGACCCCAGTCCTGGAAGTAAGTGAAGGCACTTCCCACATTTCCCTGTGGCTACACTTCCATGTTCTTCCCCAGAAACCTGCCCCCTCACTGCTGTGGAAGAGGAGCAGGAGGAGGACAGCCAGGATGAGGCTCAGCAGCTCCTGAGCAGGCAAATCCTGAGTAGGGTTGGTAGGTGCCACGAACCATGAGCCAGAGTCTCTCAAAGTGGGGGCTACAGTTAGGGGCACAGAACAGATTGGCTGACGTTGTCCTTAGTCACAGGAGCTGAAGGAATGTCAAACTGGAAAATCCCAGTGAACACTATTTTTAGAGACGACTTGGAAAGCATTTTTCCGGCTGAAGGGACAAGTTTTTGCAGAAGCAGCAGTTAATGCTAACCCCTCAACCACTCCTGCCTGGAATTGGCCCAATCCCAGGCCCTTCCCCCCAGGGGATGTGGGAAGAGTCTGGCACTGCCACAGAGGAGAGGGGCAGGAACATGGGCTCCTTCAAACACAAAAGTGGGGGTTTTATTTATTTTTATGTCCTTGAATCTAGTCCTTCAATCATGGCAGCTCTTAGTATTCTTTCTTTAAAAGGCTTTTGGGAAGTAGGATGATTTCAAGCCAAGTTGGTAGTCTTGTAAGATTAAATATAAAAATTCTTTTTGTATTTGGCTCATACTTAATGTTGATAATTGTTATTTATAAACTTAATATTCCCTTTTTTTAAAATTTGAAATCTACTTATTCTTACTGCCCATATTTTTTGTTATTTCTTCAGTGCTAGGGATTAAATGTAGGGCTTTCACAATGAGCTAATCTCTAGTCCTTTTTTTCATTTTTTATTTTGAGACAGGATCTCACTAGGCTGCCCCAGCTAAGCCTGAACCTGTGATCCTCCTGCCTCAGCCTCCCAGAGTGCTGGAATTACAGGCAGGTCCCACAGTGGCTGGCTCCTGTTTTTTCTGTTTGAGGTAGAAGTCTCTCAGAGCTCTTACTAGTTACTGAGTTTATTATAAGTAGTAGATTAGATCAACTGTTTAGTTAAACTTATAGGAAAACACTCCCAACATTTGTATGGATGCAGAAGGGAGAGGCCTGGGTAAGAAATGAACCCAGAGAGGGAACCCCTCTCTCCTCACTGTGATGAGGACTGCCCCAGGGACAGAATACACAAGGACCAGAGTCAAAGAATAGGCACTTGCTCCCAGCCCTCCATGGAAGTTAGAATCTAAATTTGTAGGCTTAGAATTAGGGTTTTCCATGTGTCCTGATAATCTAGGGAATCTATGTGCATGGAGATCAGCTAAGGTGAGGGAACCGTAGGTTTGGAAGTGGTACCCTTGGAGGAAACCAAGCCCATGGATAAGTTAAACGATGAGACGATGAGGGTCTTGGGAAGAGGCCAAACCTCATCCAGGTGAAGGGAAGCATCTGTATGTAAGGCTACCACACTTAGGCTCGGTCTGAAGAGCAGACAAGGCACTGAGCAGCTGTGAGTATAGAGAAAAGGGTCAATAATGAGCCTGTCAGTGCTCAAACACTTCTGGGCCTGAGAAAAACCGTAAGTGCCTCCTAAGGCTCAAGCATGTCTTCTTAACATGTCATCTGGCTGCTCTGAGCAGCTCTTCCAGGACACATCCAGGGTCTGAGATAGGAGCCTGCGTTTTGGCAGTTTTCCTTTGGCAGTGATGCATAAAGTAGCATCTGGCTTCTTCATCAGTCTCTTCTAAGTCTGGTTGCCCTGAGTCAACCTTGAACATGTGAACCAGACCCTGGAACGGGGACCTGTCCAAGGCTCTCCCTGCTCTTCTATCAGTTCCTGTCTTCATTTTGTTTTTAGCACTTGCAGAAACCCAGAAGCACAGCTATTTCCAGGGACTCATGATGTATCACAATTTATCACAGAGGAAGGGACCATAATGCCAAGTTTTGTCTACTATTTAAGGATCCATGTGGGATTCCCAGCAACACCCTTTGGAAGTCTGTGAACTTCTGTTAAAAACCAGAAGAAAAAATTTTGAGTCTGTCTCTGGAACTAAAAATAAGCCTAGGCAAGTGTCCAAGAACAAAGAACAGTTAGTAAGTACTGGAGGGGGCCTCCACTCTGGCTTCTGCTCCTTCCAGCCCCTGCACCGACGCCAGAGAGAGCATCCTGCAAGGTGACTTGACTTCCTGCAGCCTGCTCGAGCTGAACACTCTGCTGTTGGGAGCCCACTTTGTAACACAGCCCATGAGGCCCTGCGAGGGTGGTTCCAGGCTCCCTTTCAGCTTCAGATCTCACCCATCAGTCCTCCTTTCCTTGACTTCTGTACCTGAGGGCTACCTTAGTTACTTTTCTCATTGCTGAGATAAAATCCCAGACACCCAAAGTTAAAGGAAGAAAGGTTTACTTAGCTCACAGTTTGTAGAGGTTTTAGTCCATAATCAGCGGGCTTCAAGGCAGGATGACATGCCAGAGGAGAAACAATTCTTGGTGAGCAGGAGGTAGCAAAGCAACGAGGGATGACCACAGCTCTTGCTATCCCTTTTATCTAGGCTACTTAGGGTGGATAGTACTCACACCCTTAATTCTAATGCCCTGGATGTTAGCATTAAACCATGGATCCTAATGTCACATGCCCCAGGTCCATCCACCTCTGAAAAGCCCCACCTATGACTACACGAGGCTTTGGAGGGACATTTAGACACAAGCCATAACAAAGCCCTTTGACATGGTTTACATTTGCTTGTTTCTGGGCCTTTGCATGTGCTGTTCCTGCTGCCCAGAATGATCTTCCATTAACCCTCACCTTTCTTTGCCTGGGTAATGTGTTCATATTTCAGAACTCAGCTGAATTCTGATCCACAGACATAATGAAATCCTTTTGCTGGAAACTTACATGAACATCCTCCTTTCTTCAATAGCATTCAGACCATGAGGCTCCACAGAGCATACTCAGCTCTTTTTACTGTTTGATACTTGCTTTCCACATCCTTGCTGGCAGAGACTTTGCCTGCCTTGTTCACTACACTCCTGAGATTTTTTTTTTTTTTTTAATGACTTTTAAAGGCAGGTATCATGGCACATACTTGGGAGGCTGAGGCAGGATGATTGATAGTTTGAGGCCAGACTGGGCCACACAGCGAGACCCTGTCTCAAAAAAACAAAAATAACAAAAATTTTGGCTTCTGTCTATCAAAGTTAACTGTGAACCTAGTTGAGAAGTTCAGATAGTTCTATCAAGCCCATCACTCCCATGACATTTCTGCCTGCCCAGAGGCAATGCTTTTTTTCTTCTTCAATTATATTTTATTAGTACATTGTAGATACACATAATGATCACGTTCATCATAGAGAATTTGTACTTGTACATGATATAACTTGGTTCTTTTCTTCCCATTCCCCTGCCCTCCCTTCAACCTCTCCTCTCCTCCCCATTTACAAAAGCTTTGTTTCCGTAATACTTTTTAACTATTGAATATTTTTGTCTTTATACATTTTTTGGGGGGTGGGATATAGGGTCTCACTTTAATCCAGGCAGGTCTACACCGTGTTCAGCTTGTACTTGTATTTCTAGTCAGCATGCAGCTAGTGCTACCTCCAGAGTTTTAAGCAGCCAGTCTCTCCAGGGGGACGGTGAGCGTTCAGGTCTCTAGCCCACCCTTTCCTCCCTATCATACACACATACCTCTGGCCTTCCTCTCCTCTTCTGCAAATATAGGTAGGTTCTTTGGGTTAGATCAGCATTCACTGTTTACATTATTATAATTGTACAAATGATACCGCTAAGCCATGAGATTTACCATACTTCCCCTTTTCTATACCATTTTATTTTCCTGAAAGTTAATAAATATGAATATTTGCTTAGTTTTTAAAGGATTTAATCACTGATCTATTTCAAAATTGTCCCCAAAATATGATCTTTGTTTTCTGTGTGTTCAAATACATTTTTTTCCCAGTGCTGGGGATTGTACCCTGGGCCGCACACATGCTAGGACCTTCCCTCTTTTCCTTGCTTCCTTCCCTCCTTCTTTCCCTTTCTCTTTTTTTTCTTTTTCTTTCTTTCCCTTCTTTTTTCTTCTTTCTCCTTCTCTTCTTTCATTCTCTTTCCTTCCCTCCCCCTCCTTTTTTGTTGAAACAGTTTCTCACTATATGGCCAAGCTCACCTTGAATTCCTGACCTCAAGCAATCCCTTGCCTCAGCTTCCTGAGTAGCTGGGACTACAACCACCCAAGTACATTGTTGATTTTGTCCTGAAGAAGTCTGCATTCTGGGGTGGGGCCTCCTAACCCTGCGGCACCTTGGGTTCTGCCCCATTCGCCCTCAGGTGCTTATCACCTCTCTTGCTGCAACACCTCTTTCCTGCATCCCACCTCTCCTACTTCCTTGGCTTAAACGCTCCTTTTGGTGGTGTCCTCCAGCAGCTTCCTGACACACAGGGGGTATCTGCACATCCAAAAGCGTCTCTCATCCATCTTCACATCTGAGTTACACTAAGCTGGAACCAGACTTGTTGATGGCGATCATTTTCATCCAGGATGTGGAAAGGTTTGCCCCATTCTCTTTGTATCTTGCCATAGTCAAGTGTGATGCCCTTCTGATTCCGGGTAACGAACCTGCTTTGTTCCTTTCTGGTGCCTTAAAGATCTCTCATTTTCTATCTCTTAGTCCTTTGGCTCTACTTCCTGTAGGAGTTTTAACTTTTGTTTTGAAATTTAAAACGTTTCATATTATTCTACAACCAAGGCAACTGATGTTAATGTGTACATAAAATTTTACCCTTTTAACCATTTTAACTGTACAGTTCAGTGACATTAAGTACATTCACAGTGTTGTGTGAACATCGCCACTATCCAGTTCGAGAACATTTTCATCACCCAAATGGAAATCCCATACCTGTGAGTGGTCACTCCCCATTGTCTCTCCCCGAATCCCTGACAAACATTAATCTGCTTTTTCTATGAATTTGGCTATTCTGGATATTTCATATAAGTGAGATAGCACCACAGGGAGATTTTTGTATCTGGCTTCATTCACTTAGCATGTTTTTGAGGCACATCCATGCTTTGTAAGTATTTATACTTCATTCCTGTTTACAGCTGAATAATATTGCATTATGTATTCCATATACCACATTTTATCTATTCATCGGTTGACGGGTTGTTTCTATCTTCTGGCTATTGCAGATAGTACTGCTATGAACTTTTGTGTACATGCTTTATTAGAGCACCTATTTCAGTTCTTTGGAACACATACCTAGAAGCAGAAGTCCCAGATCCTATGCTAATTCTATGTAGTTGTTTGAAGAACTGACACTGTTTCGCCCAGAGGCTGCACCATTTTACCTTCCTATCAGCAACATGAAGGTTCCAGTTTCTTTTCTTTTTGTCTTTTTTGAGACAGGGTCTCGCCATGCAGTTCAGGCTGGTCTTGAGTTCACTTTGTAGCCCAGGCTGGTCTCGAACTTGCAACGATTCTCCTGCCTCAGCCTCCCGAATGCTGGGATTACAGGCGTGCACCACCATACCTGGCAAGGTTCCAATTTCTCCATATCTTCACCAGTAACTGCAATTTTCTGCTTTCTTTAGAGCTATTTTAGTAGGTGTGAAGTGGTTTTGATTTGCATTTCTCTAATAACTAATGACACTGAACATCTTTTCATGTGCTTGTCTAAGAGTTTTATGTTTCCTGAATATTTTCTTTTGGTAATACCTCACTCTAAATTGTTCTTTTGTGTGAGACAGAGTTGTAATAGAAAACGCCCGCCCCCCTCCCCGCAGCCAGTATACTTCAGTTTGTTAGTTGCCCAGGTAATAATAGTTCCTGTTCCAGTTCTGGTTGCTTCTGGTCTCTTAGAAACAGCTGGTCACTGTGATGCACAGCTGGTCACTGTGATGCACACTGTATAAATCAATCCCCAGTTGACAAGCCATTCTGCCTCTATACTTTCTCCTTGCTTATCCAATATAAGCCCTAGACCACTTAGATCAGGGTCTGATATTCTGGGAATCATCCTGGTCAGTGCTTGTTGATGTAAATAAATCTGTTACCAAATCCTGGGAGTCATTTCAGTGTTTCTGCTTACTGTTGCGTCACTATGACTCGAAGACTCACTAAGACTGAAGGAGATGGTGAACCAGACAGATGGCTGGTTAAGAATTCCTGGGCTTCAGTGATCCTCTATTCTCAGCCTCCTGAGTACTAGGACTGCAGGCACGTGAACCATGCTGGGCTTCTTCTAAAATTTTTTAGTTATAATATCTTCTCATTTTCCCTAAAAATACTGAAATGTATACATGTATAATGATATTTGTATAAAATGTTGTATACGTGTGTATATATACACACAGGTATAAACATATGCATATGTATGTAAAACATGTAATGATACATTTTATTTCCTCCTAGCTGCTTTTCCTTCTAAGTGTTGACCTCTGCCTACTATGTCACAGGATTTCCTCAAGTGTTTGATGCTATTTATAATTCAAATTAGAGCTCTAAAAAGCCTGGCATAGTGGTGCACACCTGTAATCTGAGCACTTTTGGAGGCTGAGGCAGGAGAATCACAAGTTGGAGTGCAGCTTGAGAAACTTAGCAATTTAGACAGACTCTGTCTCAAAAATAAAATAGAATTAAATTTAAAAAAGAGTAGAGATTAGCTCAGTGCAAATGCCTTGATTCAATACTGGGTGGGCGGAGCTTATTGGCAGATCTAGCCAGCTGTCTTGGTTACTTTTCTCTCCTTGCTGAGGCAAAATACCCAACGTCCAAAATGAAGGAAGGAAAGGTTTATTTAGCTTACAGTTTGTGGAGGTTTCAGTCCACACTTGGCTGGCTCAGAGGCAGAGTGGCACATGGCAGAGGGCAAATGTTCATGGCAGCACAGCACAGCAAAACAACCAGCAAAAGGGAAGAATGGCTGCAAGCAGCCTCTTTTTCTCCCTTACCTTGTAAACAGCCTACCCCCACCCAGGGGGTGTGTAGCTCTCACACAATGTCTATGCCCTCCTCTTCCACAGGTTCAGGATGTGTACAAAGTAAGAACCCTGGCTTCCTGCTGAGTCACTCAGCCAAACCTCTAGATTCCCCAAGTTGACACAATGTATCAACCATAACACCACCTAAGGGTTGTGTGACTTGGCAGGTTGCTCTTAGAGGAACTTCCTTTAGATCTTTCCTCCTGACTGTTAAGGCCCTCCAGAGAGGTTAGAGGTTTTGGCTTCCATGATCTTAAGAAAGAAGCCCATGGGTCTTGACATTCAATATACAGACCTTCACTTCATCCCACTTTTTTCTTTTTTATAAGGTACTCCTGCCCTCGACTGTGCCTAGAGATCCTTGGCTGAGACCCTTAGTTATATCTTCAGACAATACAACTTTTGGGGCATGGGCATGAAAGGGATCCTGAAATCCAATTTCTTCTTTTAGAAAACAATCAGCAGGACCTGTGGCACATACCTGTAATCCCACCCCTCTGAGGGCTGAGGCAGGAGAGTCAAGTTAGAGCCTTGCTGGGGCAATTTAGCAGGATTCTGCCTCAAAATTTTTAAAAACTTAAAAAGGACCGGGAGTGTAGCTCAGTGTGAAGGCCCTTGGTTCAATCCCCAATACTGCCAAAAAAAGTTTTCATCCATTTCCTTGGTTTTTTATTCCTGCCTTCACCCATCCTAGATGTCCTTGGTGCTGCCCACTCCTGAGCCTTTTGTTCTGGGACACACTGTTACCTGGTTTCATTTCATCCCCAGCCAGCTTAGGGTTTAGCTTTCTTGGATCTGCTACATTAATTATCACTTGCACATTTGCTTCCCACTCCCAATATTTTATTGTCATTGTCTCCTTTCCCTTTCTTTCTTTCTGATTTTATGCCTTTAAAAATATAAATCTCTCTAGCTGTCATATCACTGGGATTTTGAGAGAAAGCAGAGGCCAGAACCTACATCTAGTCATTCAACCAGTCCCCTGTAACTGGCAGTCTGTCCTCAGTAGCCTATTGCCTAATTCACAGCACTGTAAATACTAAATACATACTTGTTGATATAAAGTATTAAAGTTACTATTCTCCCATCTTTACTGACTGCAGGCACTCTGCTCCTCTACCCTCCCATCCAGTTGGATGTGGGTTTCTTTTTTTTTTTTGGCGGTACTGGGGATCGAACTCAGGACCCTGCGCTTGCTAGGCAGGCGCTTATTCCACTGAGCCCTATTCTCCCATCTTTGAAAATAGGTGGAACCTGCACTCTGCCCACCAACTAGTTGTGTGACCTTGCAAAAGTCACTTCCACTTTGAAGCTGACCCGTGTTCTGTAAAATAGCCATCACACACCCGCTTCAAGTGCCCTGCTTTGTGGCTAGCGCAGGGGAAGCTCAGGGTATTTGTGGTGTGGAAGGGCTCAGAATCAGAATGACAGTTCTTAGAAAGCCAGCCTTTTAATTTAAGCTTAAAATTAGCCTTCACACTTGAATTGCAAATTGGTCCCTAATTAATGCCTTCGGGGCAAAATCTCTGTTTAACCTGGCTCGATGCCCCAGAAGTAACAACACCTTTCAGTCCACAGAAGAAATTAGTGTTAGTCACCAGGACCTACTTGGAGAGGGTTCAGGGCTTACACTGCCTGTGTGGGTTCTGTAGCCCCTACTGGTTCTGCACTGCTCACCTCTGCCTGATGCAGAAGTGGCTTGTTGTAGGGCGACCAGCTTGGGAACCCACAAACGTACGCTCCCTTGTAGGTCACATAGGCCTACCCTCGGTCTCCTTGGGAAGCTTCCCAGCCTACCTGTACAGTACCACGCATTACCCAGGAAAGAAACTCAGGCAGCGCCTGGAAAAGCACCTCCATGCACCCCTCGGCCGACTTTAATGCTTTCCTCAGCCTTCGCTCCTCCCGCTTCCCACCGCTCCCCTTCACCCTCAACATGCTTCCAGAGCTGGGACGGCCCGCCCGCACGAAGGGCCCGCCAGCGCGCGCAGGTGAGGGCGGATCGGGGGCGGAGCCTAGTAGACGGCGCCCGGCCCCGGCCCGCGGCCCCGCCTCGCCGCCTCCGCCCTGCTGGACTCGGAGCGCCCTCAGCGGCGGGCGCCGGGAGCTCGCTCCGCCCCTCCCGGCCGGCGCGCCGCTCCCGCCTCCTTCCCTTTCCGCTGCTGAGACGGCGGGACCCGAGCGCGAGCGCACACAGCCGCGGCTGCAGCGGGCGGCGGGCAGTCGTGGGCGGCGGCGATGCGGCGACCCCGCTGAGCGCGCCCGCTCCTGGCGCCGGGGGCCGGCCGCGCGAGGCGGCCGGGGCCAGGCGGCAGCATGCGGAGTGGCGAGGAGCTGGACGGCTTCGAGGGCGAGGCCTCGAGCACCTCCATGATCTCGGGCGCCAGCAGCCCGTACCAACCCACCACCGAGCCGGTGAGCCAGCGCCGCGGGCTGGTCGGCCTGCGCTGCGACCCCGACTACCTGCGCGGCGCGCTCGGCCGCCTCAAGGTCGCCCAAGTGGTAGGTCCCGGGCGGGGCTCCAGGTGCCGCGGGCGGCCTAGCCGCGCTTTCTCCCCGCGCCCCCTCGCGCTGCGGGGCGCAGGCCTGGCTGGCCTCTGTCGCGTCCCCGCGTCCAATTCCAGCTCCTCGTACCTTTCTCCCCCGTGGTCCCCGCGCCTTGCTCCTTCCTCCCGGAACCCTGCTCTCCTCTGGCACCTGCCCCCGCCGGTCTGGCAGCCTCAGGTGTGCTTCGTAAGTGCACACCTGCCCTGGGGCCTACCTGCTCACGTCTGCCTTAGTTACCGGTTTGATGGTGCGCGGAGGCGGCGCGGGGGAGGGAGGAGGGTGGTCAGGCAGTCCTTTCGGTACTGCAGGGCTTTGCAACTTGTGGCACGTTTTGGGGGCCCACGCAAGCCCCGGACGGTCCTTGTCTGCCTGTAGAGACTGGGTACTGAAGCTTGGTTTACTCTCTGGCGCCTAGCAGGGTGTCGGTATATGGGTGCTCCATAAATATTTGTGGAGTGGAGTTATGCAGTGGGGTAGTCTCTGACCACAATCTCCAGTTTATACTGCAGAGGATTGAGTCTTCCTTGTCTAGCACAGTCTGTGCTCTGCCCAGCACAGTGGCTGGCACTGCCCATTTGGTACCTAGAGTTAAGTCATTGTGGGCGAACAGCCGGGCTGGGAGCTAACAGTTACAGGGAACTTTCTGGTAGACTTGTCCATAGTATAGCTCCTTTCTCAGGGTTCTTATTTATTTAGCCCCCAGGTGTTCAGGGCAGCGACCTGTCAGCCCTGTTCCTGTTTTGTGGTTTTGTAACAGGCTTCCCGACAGTTGCTTAGCTCTTGGGGACAGGACATGCTCCAATTCAGAAGACCCTGTGTGTCTCTGCATATCGCTGTCACAGGTAGGCCTTCCTCTGAGGCCGTGCCTCAAAACTTTATTATAGACTTCTCAGCCAGCCAGAGAAGCTATTTGCATGGAGCTGAGTATATGTGCATTTTATTTCTTGAAGCAGCGGTTCTCTTGTGCTTACTTGATTGCAAATATACAAATATTCCTATGGAATAATACAATGTGTGGATACTCTTTCAATAAAGGTCCCAGTGTTAGTAAATTGCAGAATCATACTGTTCTTATCTCAGGGATGGAAGGCTTGTTCTGCTGATTGCTGGAGGTACTTTGAAAGGTTTTTTTTTTTTTTTTTTTTTGAAATGTTTTAAGGAAACAGGGTCTCACTATGTAGTCCAGGCTGGCCTTGAACTCTCAGTGATCTTCCTGCCTCAGCCTCCTGAGTGCTGGGATTACAGGTGTGCACCACCACCCCTGGCTTAGAATTTTAAACTGACTTTAATCCAGTAAACTGGAATGTTTTCAAAGAAGTATTGGTTCTGTAGTTAGGCAGTGCTGCTAGGAAAAAGAATTTAGGAGGAGGGAAGAGATATGTAATCATTTTTTAAAAGAGGCAGCTAGCCAGATGTTTGAGTATGCTAAAGATAATCATAAATGAATAAGAAAAGGGCAAAGACCAAACCTGCACCCAGGTAGAGTACAAGACCTTGTCAAGTACTTTACTGTGGTTTACTTTGTGAGTTTTTGAAAGTAAATGAATTTATCAGTGGTGATCTCTTAATTTGCAACTCAAAGAATTTGGTTAAAGAACTGAAATCCTGTAGTCTGTTCAAAGTGTTAATTATCAGCTCATTGCTGGGACTTTGTCACCTCTGACCAGGGCTGGAAGCCAGTAGGATTTATTTGCCTTTTGGGAGTAGTGCTGTGTTGTAGAGCTTTACCTTCAATCTGGAAGAACTTCTGGACCCAGCCCTTAACGTTTCTCCCAACTCAGCCATTTATCTGAGCATTCAGAGATTGTGTGAGTGGCCAAGTGAAAGTTAGGGATCCATATGAAGAGTGTGTTGGCGGTGGTCTTGGTGTGCCTGGCTTTCAACCTTGATTTAAAAAACATAGTGTTTTGTTGGAGGTAGGGTAAGCCTTCCTGCCCCTACTCCAAGAAATTGTACTCTAAGCTGGGAAAGAAGACAAGAAGTCATTATGAAGATAGTTTTGAGACATTACAAAGCTTAGAATCCTATCAGGATAGAAGAGTAAGGGCTTGAGGGGCTGTGGCTCAGGATTTACATGCATGAGGCCACTGGGTTTCATCCCTAGTACTGGGGGGGAAGAAAAGAAATTCTGATTCGATGGTGTTTTGGTAAAATCTGATTTTTTTAAATTTTTGTTTTAGAATTTTTTTGCTTTCTTTTTTTGGGTGGTATGTGGCCTTTGCAACCTGTGGATTCTTGCTGCTTCGACTGTGGCTCCCAATGCAACAGCTTTGCTACCGGTAGCCTCAGAGCTCATTGCTGTCACCAACTTCACTCCAGAACCTCTGAATCACAATCGCATTTTAACAGGAGTCCCCAGGTGATCAACATGCACAGTGAAGTGTGAGGCTTACCTGTCTATATCATTTCAGTGTTAAAGATCTCACACAGGTGCTAGCAAACAGCTCTCTGTCAGAGCCATTCATATTAATAGTAAAGCATAGGGCTGAGATTTTTCTGTGAAAAAACTCAAGTGATTAAGAGAATGATGTAATATCTAAAAATGAACACCTAGTTCATTAGGCATTTAATTGGTTTGTAACAAAAGTTAGCTGTCATTGTCGCTAATTAATACATCCTGTCTCTAAAGAAACATGCAAATATCACCCCAAATCATAGTTATATATTTGAATGAAATATAATTTATTTCCTAGTGATCTGAATTTTTAAGTAGAATGTTATTTGCTAGTAAAATTAATCTGAAATATTATTAAAATTAATCATTAGTACAATTGCATAGAGTATGTCTTTTCAAAATGAAACCTAGACCTATTGCTTAGTTGGGGAAAGTATCCACAGCATTTATATCCAACAATAAATGGACACACCTTGTGAAAAGAATTGATTTGGACAATTGATTTAAATTACTTTCTTCTCCTTATGAGTGTGAATTCTCTGAGATCTTACTGGCTTTTACACATCATTTAATGAAATAATCATAGTATTGACCTTTGCTTTTGCTTATTGTTATTTATTGTATTTATCAACTTGGTTGAGAGCAGTTTTGCCCTGGGATAAGATAGGTATACTGTTGTATGTGCCATGATGTGGGGACAGACTTTGGATTGGATGGGACTTTTGAAATAATTGTAACAGTGGGTATCATTTAGTGCATGGTTACTGTTTGTCAGCCCCTTTTGTTGAGATTAAAGCATAAAGATTGTGACTTGTTTAGACACACAAGCTCAAATGCCTTATAATTCCTCTTATATGAGAGCACCTCCCCGCCCCCAAAAAAAACCAAAGTAAAAAGATAGACAATAGAAAACAGGGAGCTGGATCTTTTGCAGATGGGGCGAGAACGGGAAGAGGGGAAGAGGAATACAAAGAATCGAGGTGTGTTAAGTATATATACTTACTGCCTAAAATGAATGTAAACATTATGTACTGCAACCTACTTATTTTTTAAAAAGCTGGAGGCTGAGGCAGGAGAGTTGTCCTGAGTTTGAGGCCATTCTGGGCTACATAGTGAGTTGAAGAGCAGTTTAAACTACATGGTGAGGCCCTGTCTCAGCAAGACAAAACAGAACGAATTGTGATTTGTTGAAGGTCACATAGCCAATGGGGGCAGAGTTGAGGTTTAATTTCTGACTTGCTCTTTACTGCCTCCTGAACACATGGATTTGAGTGCAGTAATCTCTTGACCAAGGATGTTTCCATGCAGCCTGGTATCCTTTGGATAAGTTCTCCAGTGCTGAAACGATAGGAGGGTTTTGGTGTCTAGGTGGGCACTGTGCTGTTCCCCTGAATGTAGGTCCTGTGTGATGCCAGTCTGCTCTCCTAACAGGCCTGCTGTCATCTGTGAGTGAGGGAGGAGGCCTTCTCCAAGACATGTCAGATTCAAAGGAGCCCAGGAACCTCTGGTTGCTCCATATCCTCTCATCGAGCCTCTCCTATGCCCAGTGGACCTTCTGGCAGTGCCTTTTTTTAAAAAAATGATTTGGTGGTTGAATCCAGGGTCTTCATACTGAGGTACATCCCTACCCCTCACTTTTAAGTATTTTGACACAAGGTCTCATTAAATCTCCCAGATGAGACTTGAACTTGAAATCCTTCTGCCTCAGCCTTGCAAAGAGCTTAGTTTACAGGTGTGTGCCACTATCCCTTGCTATGCATTTGTTTAGGACTTTTGGAGATGTTAAATTAAAATTTTAAGTCTGTTGATCTTAAACTCTTTTAAACCCGTCACATTTGGCTTCCTTCATAGTAGAATGTGGGTGATAATGATGAATTGCACATTTTAAATATTTTAAGAATTAAGAGGTAACTCAAAGACAAATCTAAGTAATTAAATTTCAGGGCCGGGTAATGGTAAATCTTTTATTTGATGGAAACTGTCAGTTTTTTTTTTTTTTTTTTTTTTTTAACCTGGAGCCAGTTAATTAACACAATTCCTGACTATTTATTGCTCTCTGGAGAATGTGCTGGGATGGGATATTTAAAAAAAAGCCAAGGCACAGTACAAAATAAAATAGAATAAAACTCAACAACAACAAAACCTTGGACTTTTACTAAGATCCAGTGCAAGCAGGTTAAAGGAACTACACACAATGTGGAAATAGCCCATGTTTACAAAGCTGCAAACCCAATAAATGACTGGCTATAGACCCCTGCAGAGGGTATCAGTCCCTGTCCTGGCTGGGCTGTTCACCCGAGGTTCATTTGATTCAGACTTGGTTTCCTGTTTCTGAAGAGCTGGTCAAAAGATCACACACAGACAGCTTGGTCCCAGGTGAACACAAAATGGCCCTTGTGAATCCGTGAAGTGTTCTGTGTTTTGTTTAGTGTTGAGGGTTCTTTTGTACTTGCTGGCCCTGCCCCATCTGTGAGGTAATGCAGGTGCATGTCTGTGGTAGAGTGAGGATTCTCAGCTCTGCCAATGTAATGTGGCCATAATGTGAAGCAGTCCCATGTTCCTTTAGGAATGCTGTTGACTTCCTGATCAAGGACCAGAAGTCAAATAAATCTTAGCAAAAAAAGCAAAGTTACAATTATGAAGTTTTTATGGTGGTTAAAAATAATAAAATTATTATCCCAGACCTCAGAAAAGGGCATTAAGTATAGAGTACAAACTGTTTTCTAAAACCAAAGTTCAAAAGAAAACTATAATAGACCAGTATTACTTATGAACACTGACACAAAAATCTTCAACAGAATAACTAGGCAATCAAATCCAGCAATATAGAAAAAGAATACTACACTACAACCAATTGTGATTTATCCCAAGAACCAGAGACAGATGCTGTATCTTAAAATCAATATGTGGATCCCACCAACAACTTAAAAAAGAGAAAAATATGTGACTGCAACAATTGATGCAGAAAAAACACATGACAAAATTCACTCATTTATGATAAAGGCTGTTAGCAAGTTTGGAAGGAAGGAAACTTCCTCAACCTGAAAAGGATCATTTCCAAAAAAATCTATGGCTCCCATCAAACTCAGTGGTAGAGGATGCTGCCCTTCTAAGACAGACAGAGGTGATGAGGTCCACTCTCACTGTGCACACTCAGCATCATCCTGCATGTCTGTAGCTAGTGCAGCATGCGAACATATATACACACGTGGCAGTTGGAAAGGAAGAAAAGATTCCCCATTTGCAGATGGTATAAATGTCTCTGTAGATAATTCCATGGGAATCTATAAAAGAGCTAGAACTCATAAGTGAGTTAGCAAGGGTGTAGGATCGAAGATCAGTATGCAAAAATTGTATCTATCTCTTAGCAGTAAATCACTGGAAAT
This sequence comes from Dinomys branickii, assembly GCA_004027595.1. Taxonomy (NCBI): domain Eukaryota; kingdom Metazoa; phylum Chordata; class Mammalia; order Rodentia; family Dinomyidae; genus Dinomys; species Dinomys branickii. The sequence goes on from PVLD010015068.1 coordinate 24,456, forward strand.
TTGAAATTTAAAAAAAAAATCCAGTGTCAGTTGCAACAGCTCTGAAGAAAATTAAATGCTAAGATATAAATCTACCAAAATGTATACAGAGTCTGCACACTGAAAAGTATACCAAATCCCTGGAGAAATTGAACACAAGCCAAGTAGACGCCTTTTTCCTGGACTGGGAAAAGTATAGTTAAAATACCAAATTTCCACCTATGACTTGTAGTTTTAAGACAGTCCCCCCACCAAAAAAAACCCCAAAACTGATTGTAAAATTATACGATAGTCAAGTTATCCAGGCAGAGGAACGGTGATGGTGTTCCAGGGTAAAGAAACAACTGGACTGGGGCACACCTGTGGGAAGTGGGACGGGGGGAGGTGTTTTCCAAGAGTGTGGATTTTGCATCTCTTATGAACAATGAGAATTTTACAAGTTACATGTTCCTGTTAGTTCACCACAGATGTGTGGGATCATTATCCCTTGGCGTAAACTGGGAATAATGATAGGATTACTACCTATGCCCTCCAGCTTCCTGCAGAGCTCGTACCTCAGGGCCACTCGCATGCCAAATCACAAAACCCAATGCTGCAGCAGTGTGAATGTTGGGGCCCGCCCACCCCACGCAACCTACCCAACCTGATATTAGAGCGCAGTACCTAACGTGATAGTGCTGAGAGGTGCAGCCTTTTGCATTCACAGGACTCAGCCTAACCAGTGGGCTTAGAGCCTTTATAAAAGAGGCTGAAGGGAGTGTCCTTGCACTTTGCAGCATTCAAGGACACATAAAAGGTTCATGCAGGGCTCTCACCTTCACAGAATCTATTGACAGTTTGATATTTGACTCCATTCCTCTAGAGCTATGAGCAATAAGCTGTACTGTTTATATGTTGCTCAATCTAAAGTTATTTGTCATAGCAGCCCAAACAGTAAGACAGCAGCAAGAGAGGAGCTCTGAAGTGATACAGTTTGGGAAGCTATGTGGTTCAGGACTTGAGTGTCAAGGGAGATGTTTTTCTCTGTACACCTCATCATGCCTTTTGAATTTTCTACCATGTACTAGTGCATTCTATTAAAAAATAACTAAATTGTTAGCTGCTACTGGCTCTACCTTGGTGTAGATTAGCCTTAAAGCTAATGTGTTGGCTATAATCTTTAATTCACTTTCTTCTGCTTTCTTTACTTTATAATTTGGAGACCCTTGAGGAGAATGATTCAGATAATACAAACCACTTGAACAAACTCGAAGTTATTATTTTTTTCCCAGTACATTTTCCTGAAAAAAAAAAAAAAAAACAAGCATTCTGAGCTAGGCATGTTGGTGTATGCCTATAATCTAGCCCATTGTGAGGCTGAGACAGGAGGATTATGAGTTCAAAGCCAGCCTGGGCTACATAGTGAGACCCTGCCTCAAAATAAAAGGTAAAAAGGGCTGGGATGTAACCCAGTGAGAGTGCCACTGGGTTTGATCCCTAGTACTACAAAAACAAAAAAAGCATTCTGCACAGTAGCTAGTACTTAAGAAATAGTTTTTGGTGCTAATGGAAAACATCCATTTGAAGGGAATTTACCCCCAATTTCTTAGTTAAAATGTTGCAACATTAAAGGGAAAAAAGTCATCTTAGTATGACAAACTCAAAGGAAAAGAACTTTGGGATTTTTTTTTTTCTTTCCAAAGGCTGTGTAGGGTTTTCTGTGGCAGAGTCCCAACTGTTTCCAATTTTTTGCTATTAGGAAGACTGCATCAGTAATTATCCTGAGTAGAGAGCGAGATGCTTTTAAATTGTTACTATTTTTTGGTTAAATTTCAAGTAGCACTTTTGCTACATCAAAGGGCAGTACTGTATCAAAGGGCAATACCATCACATTTTTGAACATTAGGAAAAGAAAATCCAGGTGTAGTCCCCTGCAACACAGCTGGAGGTGGTGGTGGATTGCAGGTCTCCAGTACATTTGCCCACAAGTGTAGACGCACTATATGGCCTTAAGGCTCCCCTGGGGCCACGGGGCCAAATGGATTCTTTATGACAGCTCTGGAAGAACTTTGTTCCTAGTTAGACATTGGTCTGCATGTTCCCCACATCTTGGATTCCAAAGATACAAGGGAACATGGGGCTTCAAGTCTCAGATGCTTGTCTCTTGCCAAACTCTTGAGTTTTGAATTCGTCCCCCCAGAAGCTTATAGGTTGGAACCATAACTCCTTGCTTGATGCAGCAGTAAGGGGAGGCGAGGTCTGGTGGGAGATGTTTGGGTCCTGGGTACAGACCCATCGTGTGTGGATTATGCCTTTCTCCAGGAGTTTTCTCACTCTGGCAGGACTGGGTTAGCTATCACGAAAGCGGGATTTAGCAAGGCCACCCCTTATGTTTTCTCTCTTCCATAAATGCCCACTTGCCCTGCCAGTTTCCATGATGAGTGGAAGCAGTGTACACCATCATGCCTAGCTCACAAAGCTTCTTTTTTATATGGAAGTGCATTTGAAACTTCAAATTTGTTCATATAGTCTGTATTATCTGAATCATTCTCCCCAAGGGCCTCCAGATTATAAAATAAGGAAAGCATTAGAAAGTGAATTAAGGATTATGGCTAGCACCTGAGCTTTAGGGCGCATCTATACCAGGGTGGAACCAGTAACTGCAAACATGTTAACATGCCTCGTCAGAAGCCACTCAGCTGCTAGACCCAGGGATTCTGGTCAGCTACAGAAGGCAGAGTTAACACTAAGCCTACTTGAGTGCCGAGAGAGATCTACTTCCAGCCTAGATCTTCTGTGCTGCACATACCTGAGCTGCCCTGTGTGTCGGTCCACCCTCGTAGGACGGAGGTATTTATGGAGCCATGACTGACTTTTTCCCCTCACAATGATCTTCCCCAAACTGTTGAAATACCTTGCAGATTACCGTTACTTTGACCTTCAACCCACAGCTACTCTGGTATAGTCTGGAGGTAACCCCAAATCCTTTTGTAAAACGATGTCAGATCTCTTTGGCAAAGTAAAACTTTGTTAGCAGTGGAGCAGTAATCTAAGGTGGCAGGCCTGTGCTAGTGAGAATATGTTTTATCGGATGATAAATGTCCCCATCCCAATCCTCATCAGACTGTCCTAAAACATTTTACTTTAAGAGTATGAAGTATTCTGAGTACTGTGTTGAATTACAGTAGTGAATATGACATACCTGAATACTCACAATATGTCTTGGTATTTTTGTTTTGGAAATGAAATTATTCTTGTGGGATGGGCTGTGTAAAGCAGGGCGAGATGAGATGGGATTTGGATTTCCTAGCAAGGTGGGACCTCAGAAGGCCCAGAAGGAGGAACAGTTGACTCTAGAGGTAGAGAGCAAGGTGTCCCTGTAAGGGAGAGGGGATGGCCTCAGCATGTCAGATCAGCAGAGCCCATTTAAACTTTGAACTTAAAGCCTGGCACAGTAGCACACACTTGTCATCCCATCTACTAGAGAGGCTAAGGCAGAAGGCTCCCAAGTTTGATGCTAGATGGGCAATTTACCAAGAACCCATCTTAAAAAATTAAAATAAAGTTTGAACTTAGTTCAGAAGGTTCTAGGACCCCAGAGCAGGCCTGCTCTGGTTCGGGAGGGAAGAGATGAGTAGAAGGGTACAGAATTCAGAAAGTGGTACCTCCTTGGGACAGAACCTTTGCTTCTGTAGTAGTTGGAAAGTTCTCTACGTTTAAGCAGTTTAACTTCTTGATGAGGTTTTTTTGTGAAAAATTCTCTCTTCAAGTGGTGTTCAGCTGTCATTCCAGTGTCGTGTGTATAGAATGATGGGGTTGGTCACTGGTTTTCAGAATGGGGTCTCTAAAGTTTATTAAGAAAGTAAAGGGAGGTTGAGAGTCAAAACAAGGGGCTAAGTACTAATTTTTCAGAGTCTAATGTATAACTGTACTGTATTAAGCAGAATGAGACATTTCTTTTAACTGAAATTTTATACTAGTGATTATTCATATTGATCAGAAGGTTGTTCGTTGTTTGTTTGTGGTGCTAGGAGTGGAACCCAGGGTCTCACATGCTGAGCACGTGCATCACCACTTAGCCACATTCCCGAGGCACAGGTATACTCCTGCCTTAGTCTTGTACGTGGGCTTTATCCTTGCACGTTTTACCCTGTTTCCACAGATGCCCACTTTGCTCTATTCTCCATGTCAGGGTTTCAAGATAGACCTTCCCTACCCACCCTGTTTGTAGTAGGATGCCCCCACTTCTGAATTCCCTTTTCCCTGCCTTGTTCTTCTTGGGCCAGTTCTGTGAGAGCAGCTTTGTGTTTCAGTTCTCTGCTGTGTTCCAGTTTCTAAAATAGCCCCTAGCACAAAATAAGGCGCCGAATTAAATAGTAAGAAAACGAGTATACATGATAAAAAATAATAGATTATAACTCAACTACTAGATTCTGTTTAAAGTGAAAAATATGGGAGAAAGTATGGAAATAAAATGTCATCATAACGACTTTTTAAGTTTTTAAAAACGAATACCTACTGCTACTGGGAAACAGAAGCTTTGCTTAAGAAAACAGATTTTTGTACAAGTGGGGGAAACCATAAGAAGCTTTGCCAAGCTCTTTGCTTTAAAAAGTATGAAATGAAAGCCAGGGTTCTATAATTATTATTGAAGTTGTCTGCTTTCTCATTAACATGGAGAGAGAGGCAGACAGACACACAGACACGCTGACTTCTACCTGCCAATTGAATACCTTTGAGACCCTTAGGGTAGTAGACACTTTACATGCAAAGAAGAACTCCAGCTGGAGTTGGAGTTAAGGGTCGTAGTGCCTGTTCTTATGAAGCTCTCAGATTAAAAGTAAAGACCATCAGTTGCGCAGGACCTGGCAAGGGAGGGGCGAGTGGTCTCTAGCAAGGGGACCATAATACTGAAATCCGTAATTGTACCTGTAGTTCAGTGGTAGAGAACTTGCTTGGCATACGTGAAGCTGAGTTTGCTCCCCAGCACCACTAAACAAAGCAAAAAAAACCCCAAAACTAAAAAGCCCACAGAATTTTATCTCTGAAAATTTCAAATTGGGGAACCAAATGAGTTAACAAACACTTAAAATGCTGAGTTTAATCAAATTGTAGATAGTTCTGTATGATTTCTTTATTGCCACTGCGATTTGATGACGGGCACAGTGGAAGCCTTCATTTTTGTGGTTTCCCGTTTATTCCAGCACAGCTATGAAAAACAGTTAGAAGCTCAGTGATTTTTGTGCCAGTGGGGAAAGAAAAGAAGAAAGGAAAAAGAAAAGAAAACTCCCAAGAACAATGGTTCTTCTGGTGGTAGCTGCTTCTTTGTCATATCCACTTTCTCTTGGCCATTTTTCAGGCTAAACCCTGTAAATATGTGTAATGTGAGATTAGAGTTGGCTAAATAACTTCAGAGTTAAACCAAGATCGATAATTGGTCTTGGTAAGAACTATACCATAGCTACCTCTTTTTAAAGCTCCATATTTTGAGCACCCACACTGGGCCAGATGCTTACACTGATCCAGGAAGAAGCTGCAGCTCCTGATGGCTGGTGGAGGGCAGTGGTGAACACTGAGGTGTCCTCAGCCTTCCAGCCCCTCCCCAGCTAGTAGTCTTCAAAGTATTTGGCATCAGGAGAATTAACCTCTGGACACTTTTCCCTTATTAGAGCGCCTAATAAAGAGTATTGGCCCCCTTTGGACTTGAGTTTGTGAGTTTTTTTTTTTTTTTTTTTAACTGGAGATTAAACCCAGGGCCTTTGTACTGAGCTACACCCCAGTCCTTTTTTAATTTTTTATTTTGAGATAGGGTCTTGCTAAGTTATTAAGTTATTAAACCCGGGCTGGGCTTGAATTTGTGATCCTTTCAAAGGATAATTTTTTAAAAACATAAAATTATGACTCATACAGATATAAACAATTTCATTAATTAATAAGGTTGTCAGTAAGATGTTATGAACTGTTCAGAGGACTATTCAAAGATCAGACAGGCACACACTCCCATGAAATGAATTTCAAATAGATGTAGCTCTGGCTTGTAGGGCAATCGTTTTCTTTCACCCAGACAACATTCTTTGACTGTTTCTGGACAAGAGTCACTTGTATTTGTATTATTGTTAGTTATGTACAGCTTAATAGAGTTGTAGAATAGCTCCAAAACACGAAGGGGCAAGTTCCATAGGATCAGAACTTGACAAGTTGTATTCTAACAAGGTCTACTTTTCTATTGAAGCTGTTTAGTAGCCTTTTTGGTCTATTTCAAGGTCTTTCACAATTTATCCTGTGATGGGTGGTACCCAGGGAAAGGGCTGCGTAGGCTAGATTTTCATCCAAGTAATGCATGTTAGATCCTCCAGGCTTTTGTCTTCTCTCCTCTTTTCTCCAGCCTGAGGAGTGATCCTTTCATGTCCACTATAGATTTCCCTGGTTTTTTTCTTCACACAAGTAGATAGCCTGTCCTTAGGACCATGCCTATTAGGGTTCTGCCAAGCCTTTCAGGGCCTGAGTGAGGCCTGAACAGTGAGGACAGATGGGAAGGAAAGGGTCAGTTGGAGGTTAAATGGAAGGGGGGTGTCAACTGGAGCCTGGCGGTGGGGAATGCATGCTGAATGTTAGCTGTCGCTGACCAGGAGCGGTCCCACAGCCTCTGACTGCATTCTGGTCTAGTCTTCCTTTCAGGTGCTTTCTGCACAAACTGCTGCCACAGTCTGGCTGGAAGTTCCTTATTCTTCCTCAAGAAGCACACTGCTGCTACTGCATGACTACTCTTGCCCTGTCTTTCCTCACTTGTTCTTCTTTGCCTTTTTTTTTTTTCTGGTGCTAGAGACAAGACCTGGGATTTTCACACTGAGCTAAGAGGTGTGATTGAAACTTACGATGAATGTTTAAAATTTTTTTAAAAAATTATTAAAGACACATTGTCATTAATCTCCCTCAAAATACTTACCCTTGCTTTGAACATACATCATTCTTGCCATTTTATGAAGCAGTTCTGGAAGATCTCTTCCTTGAGAGTTTTTAGTTGCACTATCTTGGCTGCTTTGGTAAGTTCAAAACACTTACGGCCATTTTGACTTTGGGGAAGAGCCTGAAGATGCATGGTGCCAGATCCAGCGAGCAAGGTGGATGGGGACATGCTCTAATGTTTTCAGTGACCTGCCTTTTCATGGGATGGCACTCAGTAGGAGCATCAACCATATTTTTTATTATAGCTTGTAAAGATGCTCTGAAGAAGGATGGGGTAACTCTGTTAGAAATAAGGGAGAATATTTTTAGGGAAATTCATGTATTTTTTACCATAATAAATTTATTTTGAGGGGGATTAATGTAGTATGCCTTCCAAAGTCTCCTCTGACACTCAAAGCTAACTCTACAAAAATTAAAATGTCCTTTCAGTGTACACTGGCACAGGGTAAACATTCTCATCACAAAAGGGAGGAATAGCAGAATAGAAAGAAATCAGATGAAAGCATGACCAAAAACTGGCAAAGAGTAAATTCTGTAGCTTCTAGGTCCAACCTCTGGGATGACATGTATGCTTCAAAGGGCTTGGTCACCCCTGTCCCAGTGGCTTTACTGGTTGTATCCGGTATGGCCTCTTAGGGCTGACTGTGTTCACTGCCTGTGGCTTTCTTTGAGAGATGTTCCACATTCCTAGCATCTCCAACTTTGTGGAGTCTTCTTTGTACCATTAACTTCATCTCAACTTCCCCTGTCAAAGACCCTCAGCAGGGACTGTGATTCTGTCACACATGTTTACCTGGCTTCCTAGATCTTCTGAAATCAGAGTGGAAGCCTCCGTGGCCCCACAACTCTTTACTCTTCAGGGCTGAAAAACCAGCATCATGTGAGTGGTGCTGACTTAATTACAGTTCTTGTTGCTGCCATAAAATGCTCAACACCCAAAGTTAAGGAGAAAAGATTGATTTAGCTCATAGTTTGTAGAGGTTTCAGTCCGTAGTCAGGTGGCTCCAAGGGAAGGGTTGCTTGGCAGAGGGGCATCACGGGGGAGAGAGTCCATGTCGAGGTAGCAGCAGCAGCCACGGCTGCTGCTTCCTCTCCTTTTTATCCCTTCCAAACTACTTGCCTTTTGGGTGATGCCACTCATATCCACACCCAGAACTATGCTAAAGCAGTCAGTAGACTGCTTTAGTAATTATGCACCTTTAATTCCAGCATCACACACCTTAGATTCAGACACTTCCAAAATTCCCAGGTATAAATACTTGAGAAGCTTTGGGACACATGTAGACATAAGCCATAAGAGACGCCGAGGCCTGCCACCACTGAGAGCAGTAACTGGGCCCCCTTGAACCATGGCTGTAGTGGCTTCTGAGTGCTTGGCTGAACTCTGGGAAAAATTTTCGTAGGTGGTCCTGGCTTTAATTGGCTTAGCTGTGATGTTAAGCTAGCTAAGAGAGTTTTAAACTATGCAAAGGTATAAACTTAAATATTTTCCAGGTACAGTATTGAGAGACTTAGTTTTAATTAATAAATATCTGAAATGCCTTTTAGCATTTTCATTGATGTATGTGTATGATGACATATTCAGTGCCAAATGCCTGAATGAACGCAGAAAAACTGGTAACATGTTGACTTACTTCAACAAAAGCTCCCATGAAGTTAAAAATTCTCTGCTAGGTATGGTAGCACACACCTGTAATCAGGATTATGAGTTTGAGCCCATCCTAGGTAATTTAGGCACTCAGAAGATCCAGTCTAGAGGAGAGGGAGAGGGAGAGGGACAGAGAGGGGGAGAACGGAAGGAAGGGAGGGAGGGAGGGATGGAGGAAGGGAAGGAAGAAGGAAAGGGAGGGGAGGGGAGGGGAGGGAAGGGGAGGAGAGGGGGGCCAGGAATGATAGCACATGCCTGTGCTATCATGCTAGCACATGCACTCGGCAGGCTGAGGCAGGAATATAACCACAAGTTGGAGGTCAGTCTGGGTTACATAATGAGTTCAAGGCTACCCTGAACTGCATAGTGAGACCCTGTCTCAAAAAAGCAAGAAGAAAAAAAAAAGAAAGAAAGGGAGGGGGCATTCTTGGAGATATGGCTCAGTGCAAAGGCCCTGGATTTACTCCTGGTACTGGCCGGGGGCAGGGCTCAGTCCTTATTAAAACTCTAGTTAGGAGAACATCTATTGGTGATATGCGATGCTAGTGGAGGTAGGTGTGGAAAACCTGATAGAATTCCCACCCTGGGGTCCTATACAGAAGAGGCCTTTGTGAATAGCCAGCTGCTCCCAGGGCTGCATCCAGTGTTGGTTAGCTCTGATTTTCCAGGTGCAAGATGTGGGTCCCTCCAGGTTTACTGTAGGACTCACTGGTAAACCAGGCCTTTGAAAGAACCCTGTCAGGGCCCAGGACCCTGACCTCATCAATCTCAGGGTTTTGATTGAGTCTTTGCTTTAAGACTAGCTCCACTTTGGCCCTGTTTTATACTGCAGCCTACCAAGTGCTTTACACTCTGCCAGCCGGGTCAGCTTGTGGTGGGCATCCATCTCTCAGGCCTGTCTGGCAGAGCTCATGAAGACTGACTGCTTTGAGAACTTGGGGGTCAAAATAGGCTGATGGGGTGGAAGGGCCATGGCCCCCCTGTGAAGGGAGGTGTATGTGATACTGGCTTGAAAAGCCAAGGGCTGGCCAGCCCTGGCCTGAAACAGCCCTGTGAGTGAATCTGCTGAGGATGGAGTACAGACAGACGCAAACAAAGGTGGGGTTTTCAGTAAAGTGTGAGTCCCTTTGTGGTTGCTGCCCAGCAGAGAAAATAGTCTTGTCTTAGTCACTTTATAGTCATTGGGGGAAAAAACCCCAACACCCACAGCTTAGAGGAGGAGAGGTTTACTTTGGCTCGCGTTATTAGTCTATGGCCAGCTGGCTCCAAGGCAAAAGAAAGCGTGGTGGAAAGGCCTGGGTGGAGGAAAGCTGCTCACATTGTGGTGGCCAGGAAGCAGGGAGAGAAGAGGGAAGCCGGGGAGGGAGATAAACCTTCCAGGTCACATTCCCGGTCACCCAACTCCAGCCTCAATCTCATAACAGCAAGTCAGCTAAGTGACCCCATAATCCAATCACTTCCTCAGAACCCCACCTCTGAACACATGAGGTTCTTGGGGGACATACTGGTTTTTTTTTAAATCCTTTTTTTTGGGCGGGGGAGGGTTTGAGACAGTGTCTCAGTATGTGTTCAGGCTGGCCTTGAACTCACTATGTAGCCCAAGCTGGCCTCGAACTCACAGTGATCCTCCTGCCTCAGCTTCCTGAGAGCTGGGATTATAGGCCTGCACCACCATGCTCAGCAGGGGGACATCTATTTCTAAACCATAACATAGGCTGAGAAGGACACTATTTTAAAGTGAGCAGGCTGCAAGGAAGAGTGTATGAGAAACTGCTGCCTCACTTGTTTGCTATGGGAAACACCATCCCTTGCTTTAAGGAATGTTATATGAAGGTCCGTATGGAACAAACCATGTCAAGTGGTTGTGCACAAGTGCAACATGACCATCAGAATCGGTAGTGGATACGCTTAGATATTTTCTGTTTTATAAAAGCGTAACCCCCTAAAACTCTTAAGGGTCAGAAGCATCATAAAGGAATGTTTTGACGCAGTTTGGTTCAGCTCATTTGGGTTTGGTTTGGTTCAGAGGCAGGTTCTTGCTATTTAGTTCAGGCTGTCCATGAACTCACTGTGTAGCCCAGGCTGGGTTCAGTGATCCTTCTGCCTCAGCCTCCAAGGGCTAGGATTACAGATGTGCACCACCACACCTAGCTTTCCAAAGAATGTTTAGGCATGTTATGGTATTACATTTTCTGAACTGTACACATAATCTGTTCTGGTAGATGATACATGTAAATCTTCACCTCTGGCCTGCTCTCTCTGATGCTAACCTTTGCTGGGGGTTAAATCCCAGAGAGCATCTGCCGGGCTGTGTTTGGGTCAAGGTTTCCCAGCCAGGCCAAGTTAGAAGCACCTGGCGAGCCTGGGGGCTGGAGCCCTTGTGTAAGGTGCACAACTTCCACGTGCTGGACTTCCCAGGGGCCTGAGCATGAGACATCCTGGGCCAGAAACAGCTTGGAGTCACTTCCCACAGCGTGGGAGAGGAGGTAAACGGAGGAGGATGAGCGGCCAACTCCCCGCTGGCTCCATGTCTTCTCTCTACATTTCCCCGTCCCCCTTGCAGATTTCTTGACTCCTCCAGGCCATTTTCTAGCGTTTTTCCCTCCCGGGAGCCAGCCATTCTGTCTCTTTGCCATCACTCGCGGGCCTCCTTCCAGCTGGCCACCTTTGCCCCTTGCCTGATTTCTTCCTCCTTTTTATTCTGAGACTCCCAGGTTACTTTTGTTGAGCAGCCCTCCTCATTCTATTCTTCCTGCTCCGGTTACACATCTGGTGATGTGTCTTTGGGGAATCTGGTGCTGGGTGGGCCTTACAAAGCTCCTTTATGTCAAGGAACTTACAGTTAAAGTCATACATATGTTTGTCTGCAGTATAAATGTCACATTTTTAATTTAAATGATACCAGAGTGGTCAAAAAAGTTTATTTTCTGATTATGAAGGTATTTGTTTTGTTTTTTAAATAAAAATCAGACTGTTGTACAAAAAAGGAAAAAAAAATGAGAATTGCTGATACTCTCATTAGCTAGGCAAGATGACCACCTATTAGATACATATTGTTCTGCCTTGTTGCAGTGTGTCAAAACTTAGAGAGGTGGAATGTTATACATGCTGTTCTTAATTCACCTTTGAGTATGACACAAGCTGGTTTTTGGAGTTATAAATATGGGTTTACATTATTGCCTTAAGGACTTTTAATGGAAATGGGGGATGCAAGCAGAAGAGAGCACAAGCTGTGCATACACAGCATGACTAATTGTCTTCAGCTTCTCTAGTTCCCAGCATGATGTTTTGGTTGCCATTTTGGAAACTGGTCTATTGTTTCGTGATTGAGTGGCAAAATTAAAGGCTTTCTTCTGTAAGAACTAACTAAAGTTAATTTAGAATTTGTCATATCACTGTTTGGAGTTAATCAAATCTAATTAGGGACTGTTCACCATTTCTTTCTGAGAACATAAAATAACTGGCAGTAGTTTGCACTGTATTGGTTTGGGCACATGCCAAAGGAGTTGGTAGTCTCCACTGTTCTGTTTTTTAAATTAATATATATTTTCTATGAAAAAAGTGTGTACACACACACACACACACACACACACACACACACTCATTTAGCCCCCCCCACACCCTCATTTAGCCACTATCACATTTAGAGATACAGTGCAGCCTCGTCAACACACAACATGTATTCCTTCTCCTTTAGAGTTTCATCTAACCCTTAACTGTAGTTTTGTCTTTTCCAGAATTTCCTAGAAATGGAATCATAGGGTATGTACTTTTGAGACCATACAAAGCATTCATTCATGTTGTGTTTTGTTTTTGTTTTTTATAGTGTTGGGAATCAAACCCAGGCCCTTCTGCATGCAAGGCAAGAACTGTACCACTGAGCCACATCCCCAGCCCCTCTCATGTTGGGTTTTATCAACAGTTCATTTCTTTTCATTGCTGAGTAGTTTTCCATTGTAGGTAGGTACCTCAATCCCTCTCTCCCTCCCTCCTTCCTTCCCTCTCTCCTTCCCTCTCACCATTTCTTCATTCCTTCATTCATTTTGGGAATTGTGTCAGATTTATAGGTTAATTAGTAAAGAGTTAATGAGTCTATTAACAGTATATTTTTTCACCATTTCAGGGTGCAGAAGTTCTGTTTTCTTCTGAGTTTGCTGACAGCACTTACAATGAGCAAGTGCTGAATTTTTTTAGTTTTATCCTGTATCAATTGATAGGAGTTTTTTTTTCTTATTTGGGCAGCTAATATGGTGGAATACATCTGTTGATTTTTAAAAACTGTACCAACCTTTTTGACCCTGGTAAGAACTCACAATTGGCTATATTATTCTCTTTTACATATTGCTGGATTTGATTTCCTTGTCTTTTTTTTTTTTTTCTGTATTCATGAGGGATATTAGTATGTACTGTTCTTTGATTTTGCTCTCAAGGTAATGCTGACCTCATAATATGAATTGGGAAGTGATCCCTTTTCTGTTTTCTAGAAGAGATTTTGTATAATTGATAATATTTTTAATGCTGGGTAGAATTTGCCAATGAAATAATCTGGACCTGGAGTTTTATTTTTTTAGAAGGTTTTAAACTTCTAATCAGTTTATTTGATAAAAGAATACTTAAGCTATCTTTACTGCTTCACTGAGTTTTGATAGTTTGTGGCTTTCAAGAATTGCTCCCTATCATTGTCATCTGAGAGTTGTATGTAGTTTTCCTGTATTATCCTTTCACCTTTTATAGAGATTTGTAGGGAAAGCCTCTCTTTTATTTCTGGTAATTGATGAAGTTTTTCGTCCTCTTATCTGGCTAGTAAGGTACACCAATTTTTCTTCTTTAAAATTTTCTGGTTTTTTCCATGTGACTGATTTCAGCTATGTGCTGTATTTCCTTTCATGTGCTTTGATAGTACGTTGTCACACTTCTTCTTGGCCTATAGAATTTACAGTATCTTTTTGTGGCTGGCCTGTTTAACTTAGCACAATGTCCTCTTGGTTCATCCATGTTATATCACGTGTCACAATGTTTTAACTTTTTAAGTCAGAATAATATTCCTTGATATGTATATGTCAATTCGTTTTCCATCCTTTGATGGACACGTGGGAATAATGTTCCTGTGAATTTGGTTATACAAATTTTTTTCTGAGATGCTGTTTTCAGGTCTTTTGGGTTTATACCCAGAAGAATTGCTGGATTATATAGTAATTCTCTTTAAATTTTAAAGTAAACCTTCAGGCTCCTTTTCACAATGCCTGCACCATTTTATATTTCTACCAGTAGTGCCTAGGAGTTCCAATTTGTCTATATTCATACCAACCATTTTTTTCTTTTTAAAATTATAATAACCATCCCAATGGGCATGAGGTGGTATCTCATTGTGGTTTTGACTTGTATTTCTCCTTTGATTAGTGAAGTTGAGCATCTTTTCACGTGGTTGTAGGTCATTGGCACCTTTCCTTTCAAACAAATATCTCTTCAACTCTCTTCCTATTTTTAAACTGGGATTGTTGTTGAGTTGTAGGAATTCTTTTAGATTCTGGATAATAACCCTTTAGCAGTTAAATGATTTGCAAATATTTTCTCCTGTTCCCTGGTTTGCCTTTTCATTCTGTGGATTCTGTCTTTTGATGCATGGAAGTTTTACATTTTGAATCCTATTTATCTATTTTTACTTTTGTTGCCTGGGATTTTGGTATCTGTATTTGTCAGGTCTCCTTTTGCTGTACAAAGCACCTGACACCTACAGCTTACGGAAGAGACATTTACTTGGCTCATGGATTCAGAGGGTTTGATCTGTGGTTTGCTGGCTCCAAGGCAGAAACATCATAATAGAAAGGTGTGGTAGACCAAAACTACTTAGTTCATAGAGACCAGGAAGCAGAGCACAGGGGCATAACATTAGGGATATACAGTCCAAAGGCATACCTCCAGTGACCCACATCTAGCCAAACTCGCCTCCTAACAGAACATTCAGCTGTGAACATCAGTAGGTGGGTAGCTGGGGTTGCAAGTGTATGCCACCATGCCCAGACTATATCTTCTGTTTCTTTGCTGAGTGTGTCTTTATACTCATGTTCCTGTTTTCTGTGTGCTTGGTAATTTTGGTTTATATCATTAAACCATGGCTATTTGATTATTTTGTTGTGAGAGTCTGATTTTGTTTATATCTTATGAAGAATGTAATTTTTGTTGTTTTGCTTTACAAGATAGTCAACCTAATTAGATTTAATTGGCAAGCTCTGACCAGCCTCTTAGGGACTGGGGATTCACTATCAATTCTGTTTCAAAGCCTTTCAGTGCTATTTGGATCTTTCCTTTGTGTGTGGCACCCAGTGGCCAGTCTAGCACCTGAGTAGAGAACTGTCCCATAGGTAAATTCTCAAGGTCTGTGCAGCATGGGATGAGCTCAGGAGTCTATAAAAATCTATGAGTTTTCTTTCTCTCTCCTTCTGCTATCTCCTGGTACTTTCTAGTTCCTTAGAATCCCCTTTGAGGGCTGTGTCCACAAAGCTGGCACTTTAGTTAGTCCTCATTGATGGAAAGACAGGGAAAGAGAAAGTCAGTGTGTATTCACTCATCTCTGTGGGACCCTAATTCCTCTGATGGTGTGGGGAGAGTCCTCTCCCCCTGAACGTCATGGAAGTATGCATCTGCCTTTGCACATCAGGATTGCTTGGGATCAGTAATATAAGAGAGATCAAGGAAAAATATTTATTTATTTATTTATTTATTCTTGGGACTTGAACTCAGAACCTCATCCTTGCCAGCAGGTGCTGCACCACTGAGCTAAATTTCCAGCCCCAAACATTTAGAAAGAAAAATAATGCTCAGGACTTCCCTCATGTCTGAGTGTTAGGAATCCCCTTAGCTACTTGTACAGCCAAACTAGAGGGATTGGCCTAGATCCTCTTTGACTATACCTGGTTTTCATTTCTGGATTTGAGGATACTTGAGTCCAAGCTGGTGATACTTAAGGGAAAATATGAACCTGACTGCTGTTCAGGGTGCTTTGAATTTGGGTTGTTTTTACCACCTGCCTACTACTGTTAACTTTTCAGAATTCTGCTCTGAAAATCTGCTCCAGGGATTGTTTTCAGGGTTGGCTGTGCATTCAGCAAAAGACTGGCTGGAGTTGGACCTTCTTCCTTAACTGAACTAGAATCCTAAAATTGTAATATTTGGATGCTAATTAGTTTTTATTGTCTGTAGCAAATAGGCTGCTAGCTTGCCTGCTGGTTTGCTTAGACTAGAGATAAATCAAGGAGCTGTAATGTTTTGATTTGTATTTTTGTTTGTTTTGCTTTTATGACAAGCAGATGTTTTAAATATCACTCTGGGATGTTACTGGCATGTGCAAGAAATCATGTAAGTATGTATTTAAGGTTTGGGCTTAATCTTTTCATATTAATGAATAGACTTCTGCTGTGGATGTGATAACAGAGCATTCTAGAAGAAAAAAGATTTGTGGATCCCCACAACAACGCGCATACACATACACACACATCCTGCAAGCATGTGCGCGTGCGCGCGCGCACACACACACACACACACACACACACACACCTGCACCAAAAAAACGAAGTCTTTTGCTTCCTCGTTAACTGACCTTCAGTCAGCTTCTGCATGACTGTTGTCACCAGGCCTGTTTTCACTCAACTGCTCTGTTCTTGCCTGTTTTATATTCTTGTTGCTGAATCTTTGACCTTTAAGTTTAGGTAGGTTAGACTTTGCCTGTGGCACCAGTCTGGCTGAAGTTGCAGTAATTTTGTAGCTTATCATCTTGCTCACCAACAATCTCAAGTCTCTTATCTATGGATAGAGGGAGTGATAAACCAGGTTTGCATTTTTTTTCAAGTGATTCTAAAATCTTAAGAGCCAGTTCCCTAAGCTGACATGGAATGTTAATTGTCACCCTTTGGATGGGGTCCAATTTAGACAGGGTTTAATGGTCTTATAGTGGATGCCATTCCTGGCTGCTAAGTCAGCATGCCCAGCTGCTAATTACTGTACATTCATAGGGGATGGTGCAGGGAACGAGCTGGACACAGTTTCTGAGCGTGGTACCACTGTGCAGTGAACTAGTGGAAATCAAGGAACAAGGCATGCCTGGAGGCCCTTCCTTGGTCAGCACAGTTGACGGGGGAGGAGAGAGCTGATCAAGGCATAGGCGAGCAAATGCTGAGTGCCAGGGAAGCACACAGGGGCAGAGAGCAATTTGGGAGGCTTTCCAGAGGTGCTTTCTCTTACCATTTTGCTTTTTTAAAAAGTGCTTCTAAGGAGTTACAATACCTATTAAGAAAAAAACAAAACAGAACAGAAAATACTAGTAAGTTAAAAGAAGAAAACAAATTTCCTAGAATCCTACCAGTCAGAGATGAGCACTGATCACAGGTGTGTAACACTTTTGTCTGTGTTTGTATTTATCCGTGTGTGTACATGTGTTCTCGGGATAGAACCGAGGGCCTCCTGTACGCTGAGCTCCTGCTCTGCCACTGAACTACGCCCTCGACTCTTTCCCTCTACTTCACTGACCTCTGGCAGCCAACAATCTTAGCTCCATCCTTAGAGTTTTGCCTTTTCCAGACTGTCGCTAAGTAGAATTATTCTGTATGGAGCCCTTTGAGCTTGGCTTTATTCACTTAGCACAGTTCCTTTGAGATCACCCATGTTATATACATCATATTACCCCTCTTCATTTCTAATTCCATTTGTGGATGTACCACTCCTTGTTTATCCATGCATTCACCGAAGAACATTTGGATTTTTTTTTACTTTTGGGTGATCTTGAATAGAGCTGATGTGAACATTTGTATCCAAGTATATGTGTGATCATAATTTTCACTTTGATGTAATGCCTAGTAGTGGGATTGCTGGGCCACATAGTAAGTGTATGTTTCACTTTGTAAAAACCTGCCAAACCAGCCAGGATGGTAGTACATGCCTGTAATCCCAGCACTCAGGAGGCTGAGGCAGGATTGCTGTGAATTCTCAAAAAAATAAAAAACAAAACCTCCCCAAACTGTTTCAGAGGAGCTGTACCATTTTCACCAGTGATGTGTGACATTCCACTGCTTTTCATCTTGGCTATCACTAGGGTAATTGTTATTTTTTAAGTTGTAAATAGTTGTTATTTTTTAAGTTGTAACTAGTGGGTGTGAAATGGTATATGGGATATCTTCTTCTTTTTGTTATTATATTTTTACAAAGTCTTGTATGTCTTCACCTTTCAGTTGTAAATAGTAAATGTGTATCTCTACCAGGTAAGAACTTTTTTTTCAAATCATGCATCTACAGTATCAGTAACACATCTAAGTGGTAATTTCATAACATATCTAAACAATATGTTTGCTTTTCTCCAGTGACCTCAAAATTGCCGTTTTGCCTTGAGTTAGGATCTAAGCAAGATCTGTGCGTTGCATTTGGTTGATACATTTAAAAGTCTCCCTCAATCTGTAACGCCCTCCTCTCCTTCTGTGCTGTTTGTTGAAGAAGTGAGGTCTTTTGTCATATTGATGACCCACATTTCAAGTATTGACTGCTGGTCTCCTTTTAGCATCATTCTGACTTGGTTCTTTCACTCTCTCCTCACCTCCAAACAGGGGACAGGAAAGCTGTGTCTGTGCACGGTGAGTCACACCAGTGGGAAAGCAATGAGACTAAGGTTTAGAGAGATTATTAAGATTGATTGGTGGGTGCTTGATCCATTTGTTTAATATTCCTCTTCAGTTTTTTACTTAATGACTTTAACAGACGTTGATAGCCGTGACCCAGATCAGTCATTTCTCATAGGGATGAGAGGATTTTTTCCCCCTTCTGGGACATTTAGCAATATCTAGATATGCATTTGGTTGTGAGCCCTGAGGGTTGGGCTGGTGGGGAGTACCAGCACCTTCTGGGTGGAGGCCTGGGATGAACATGGTACAGTGCACAGGGCAGCCTTGCATAGCAAAGAGTAATCTGGTGCAGAGTGTGAGTGGGGCAAATGTGGTAAAAGCTGTTCTGGACTACAGCATGGGAATCAGAATTTTGAAAAGCTCCCCAGATGAACCAAGTACATGAACCATTGGTGTAGAGCAAGGGTTACAGGCAATTAGAGATAAAATTGGTTTGAACTAAATATAGAGCAGAGAAAGCTTCAGTGGGGGAAGGATGACTCAAATGGGGGTTAGGAGGATGACTTTGGTAAGTGAACAGATGAAATACAAGATTATTTGGGTTGAATCCAGCAAAGTTAATGTCCTCTAGTTTTCAGGTAGATTGAGAGGCACAGGCCTGTCAGGGCTGGGCATTTCAAAGTGATGCTGTTCTAATTGTGTCATTCCTTATGTGTATGTTAGCTGGAGTTTTTAAAGGAACTTTATGATTATATATTTGCCTTCTTGGAAGTACAACTTGTACCAGAAGGGCAAGGTACATGCTTGATTCTTTGCCTGTATCTGTTGGTTTTCCTAATAACAAACATGCTTTAAGCAACTCATTAACAAAACCTTGATGAGAACTTTTAAGTGAACCGTGGATTTGTAATGTCAATGAAAAAATGTGGGATTTTATGCATTTGATATATGACAACATTTACTAGTTGGTCAAGACTTTCTGTTTTGAAGTAATTTCAGACTTAAGAGAAATGTTGCAACAATAGTACAATATAATACATACTTTCAACTTTTACCTCGATTGTCCAAATGTTAATTTATTACATTAACTTTTCTTTGCCTCTCTGTATATATGATGTAAACATTTATGTAATGTTTTAAGGCCTTTGCAGGGTACAATACAGACTTAGTGCTTCTTTATCTTTAAAGATTCATATCTGAAAGACAAGGCTACTTTCTTACATAATCACAGTATAATTGCCCAGGTCAGGAAATTAACATTGATTTGGTTATATTAGCTAGGCTATAGACCTTATTCATGCTTCCTTCAGTGTTTCAAAGCTCTTTAGTATAAGAAAGTTGTGGATTGTATGTTGCAGTTAGTTGTCATGTCTGTTTAATCTCCTCTAGCCTGGAATGGTTCCTCAGCCCTTGTTTTTCGTGCCACTGACATTTTGGAAGAATGCAGGCCAGTTGTTTTGTAGAGTGTCCTTCAATTTGGGTTTGTCTGACGTTTTCTCCTGTTTGGGTTCTGGTTGTTTTGTGGCATTGTCAGAAATCCCACAGAAGCGATGTTGCTTCTTTTCAGTGTATCATGTCAGAGGCAAATGAGGTAGATTTTTTTCCATTACTGGGGCTTCACTATCAAGTTATTTTTCCTGTGTAATTAATAAATATTTTTATGGAGGATACTTTGACTATGTAAATATCTTTTGTAATCTCGCAAACTTTCATTCATTTCCATGTCCATTGATGATTCTTGTCTGGATCAAGTACTGTGGTGGTTGCCAAAAGGTGACAATACGTCCTTCTATATTTACAGGTTGAATGTCTTGGGTATAACAAAGAGTTTTCTCATCTCCTTTCTTTACTTACATTCATATGGACTCATAAGTTTGGATTTTATTAATAGATCTAAATAACTAGCTCCCCATATCCCTCTCTCAAGGTGGAGATTATACATACTGAGCACAAGCTCTACCATCGAGCTACACTCGCAGCCCCGATTATTTATTTGATGCTCATGTTGTCCCAGACCGGCCAATGGAAGCTCCTTTGAACTAGTTCCCCTGTCCTTCAGATACATCCCCTTCAGTCTCTGAACACAAGATGTTCGGGTGCACGTGGATCCTCCTACCCTAGTCCTGGAATTCTCTAAGAGCCTTGGTTCTTTTACGTGTGTACATGTATAATATGTACAGATATTTGGATAATATGTATAGATAGACAGACTGACAATTTTCCTACTAGGACCTAAATTAGCCATTTCTTCGAGAAACTCTTGTTCCTTTTAGTGGGAAACAGTATTTGGAGATATCATTCTGGGTGCAAAGAGGTCTTAGTGTTACTGAGTAGTTATTTCTAGGACTCTAATGCATTTTTTTGAGACAGGGTCTCTTAGTGCTATTTTTAAAAAGTAAGTTCATATAATTATGTTCCCATTCCCAACTTGTGCTTAAATTTTTGATCCTTACAAACTAAAAATAGAATTCTCATATGCTTCCGCAATTGTACTTTCAGTTATTTGCCCGAAGAATTGAAAGCAGGGACCTGAAAATATATTTGTACGCTGTATCCCTACCAGCATTATTCACAGTAGCTAAAAGGTGGAAGCAATCCAAGCATCCGTTGACAGGTGAACAGGTAAACAAAATGTGGTATGTATATGTATGTGTGTGTGTGTATATATATATATATATACACACACACACACACACACACACACATACATACATACACACACTGCAATAGATATTATTCAGTTTGGGAAGCACTTGTGATATGTGCTATGAATATGTTTTGCTACCAAACTGGAGCTGGTGAAGCAGGGCATGTTGAGTTCTGTTGGACCTTTCACATCCTTAGGACGTGGACTGACATTAAGTTATTTATTTACTTAATTAGGTTTTTTAAAGACAGGGTGTCACTACATAGTTCAGGCTGATTTCGAACTCATTATATAACCCATGCTGGCCTCCAATTTGTGGTGGTCCTCTTACCTCAGCCTCCTGAGTGCTGCGATTACAGGCATGCACCACCATGCCCGGCTGACTGCCACTTATTTAATACTCACTATACACCAGACATGATGCTAAGTATTTTATATTTTATCTTTACAACAACCCTATCTGGGAAAAACAATAACAACAACAACCTTATCTGGTCATAATTATCCCTTAATCCATTTTACAGATAAGTAGAAAAAAACATCCACTTTACAATTCTTAGAGGGCTGGGGATATAGCTCAGTGGAATAAGCACCTGCCTAGCAAGCGCAGGGTCCTGAGTTCAATTCCCAGTACCGCCAAAAAAAAAAAAAAAACAAAAACAAAAACAAAAAAACAAAACTGGAAGTACAATTCTTAGAATGGAGGCCCAAAAAGGAAAATCCCAAGGTCACAGAGCTAACAAGTGGCATAGCTGAGATCAGAGCCCAGAGCTGTAGGATTCCAGAGTCCTAGCTCTTAACCACTGTGTTAAGCAGCGATGCCACTCAAAAGTTAGTGAAGGGAACTTTTGCACTCACCTTTGTGGGTGTTTGAGGATGTTAGGTAGAGATGCCCATTTGAGGGGAGGGGTCCGGTTGTGTTGGCAGCCTGTGCCTTATGCTTAGAGAGATGAATTGGGAGTGGGAGCCCAGAGCAAGAGATCCATTGACTGGTGTGTCTGGTAAGAACAAACACAGCAGAAACAGTGTCCTGGAGAGCTCCCTTTTACAAGAGAAGCCAGGATGGAGTGGGAGCCATGGGAGTCACCGCAGTTGGGGGTGATTGCCAATGGCAAGCACTATGGAAGATTCAGGAACTAAGTTTGAATGCTAGCTGTACTTGTAAGAGTGTGTAATCTTGGACGGTTTGTTTAACATCTTTGTTTTATTTCCCTTATCAGTAAGGTACGTCTTAAAAACCAGGCTCCTAGGCTGGTGGAGTAGCCCAATGGTAGAGTGTTTGCCTAGCATGTGTAAGGCTTCAGGTTTGATCTACACCACTGCAAACAAACAAACAAGTGCAAAAACAATGTTCCTCTTGGAGTGATGAAAATACTCAGGAATTATCCAAAATATTGATGCCTGCACAACTTTGAATTTCCTAAAAGCTACTCAGTTATGAATTACATTGCAGTTAAAAATCAACCAACCAGTGGTGTGTGGTGGCACAGACCTATAATCCCAGGTACTGAGGAGGCTGAGGCAAGAGCATTCCAAGTCTGAGGCCAGCTTGGATAACTTAGCAAGACCCTGTCTCAAAATTTAAAACAAAAAAAAAGGGACTGGGAGTATGGCTCGGTGGTAGGGTGCTTATCTAGCACATAGAAGGCCTTGGGTTGAGTCCTTGACACTGCAAAAAACTACCTCTCCTACCCACAAATGAAAACAAAAAAAGACCAGCTAACCAGTCCTGTTCCTCACAGAATGGAATCCCAGATAATTGGGAGGCTGAGGCAGGAGGTTCATGAGTTTGAGGCCAACATAGTGAGACTGTGTCTCAAAAAATAAAAAAGAAAACCAACAAGAAGAATGAAAACTGATGGCATCGTCCATCCCAGCACAGTATTTGACCCAGTGGGAAAGCCTCAGCAGGTACTGGCTTTTTAAAAGAGGTCCACAGACTTACACATTCCAGGGCCACTGCCTTTGGAGCAGGGAACACATGTACACACACCATACTCAACAGCAGTCCCCCATCTGTGGGGTCAGCATGCAGGGGGACACATGTACACACACCATACTCAACAGCAGTCCGTCATGTGTGGGGTGAGCATGCAGGAGGACACATGTACACACACCATACTCAACAGCAGTCTGCCATCTGTGGGGTGAGCATGCAGGGGGACACATGTACACACACCATACTCAACAGCAGTCCACCATCTGTGGGGTGAGCATGCAGTGGGAACACATGTACACACACCATACTCAACAGCAGTCCCTCAATGGGGTGAGCTATGGGGTGAGCTATGGGGTGAGCATGCCGTCCCTTGGGACCATGGCCTTAGGCACTTGAGCCTCCTGTGCTCCCTGCTCCTAATGCTTAGTTTTTTGCTTTTCCTTCCCACAGGAACCAGGCTGGAACCTTCTTCAGTCTGATGGTGCAGAGGGTTTAGGGCTGTGGGTCCCAGTGAACTGGGCTTTCCTGGGTTTCTACCTGGCCCTTTAGAATGTACGGTTCACCTTCTTGGCCTAAACTGATCCTCAGTAGAAGGGCGCTGCAGCCTGCCGGCTTTTCTTTCATTCAGTAAGGAAAGCAGTGTCCCATTTCCTTTGGTGAAGGGTGTTTGTTAGAGATGGTGGGGTGAGGAGGTCCCTGAGAATTAAAGCAGGGAGAGATTACGGAAAGGGGAAAGGCTTTGCTTTTGTATCATGTGGGAATGTGATGCTGCCTTGGAGGTTTGAGCCTCACCCATGAAGCTAGGATAATGAGGGAAAGGGAGGGCGGAAAGAAAATCCTAATGCCAGCAGCATCGTTAAACATCTTCAGATGTGTATGGTTTGAAGGTTGTTTGTTTCCTGTGTCCTCTGCATGTGCATTGTTTCTCTCCATTACTAATCTAAACGGTCTGAAAATGGAACTTGTTGGGCAGGGTAGCTTTTGCAGTAAAATTCTGTGGCTAGAAAGATGCTGACCGTCCTGTGGTTTTCTGAAATCATGTGCAATTATATCATCAAACCACATAAGATTTTTCTGGATTTTCTTTTGAAAACAGGAGAATGTTTTGCACTTCATTGGATAATACTATTCATCTGCTCTTAAGTTGTTGAATATCCAAAAAGTATTCTTTGTCCAGCTGCTATTGACAAGTACCTGTGGGTTTAATGTGTGCATTAGAACTCACTTAGGATTTTAAGTATAAAAATTTATATTAAAAAAGTGAGAGACTTACCAAAAACTTGAAATTGAGTGCAAATTCCAAAGTTCAACTCTTCATTTATGGCTTCAAGATTCCAAAAATAGCAAAATTATTTGCACAGTAGAATCAACTTGAAAATTCCGTCAGGAGCCCTGGTTGAGTAGGCCTCTGATTGGAACTAGGCTCAGAACAAACCAAGCGAGGGCTCTCTGGGGTGTTAATAGCCTGCACCCTTCGGTATTCATGGAAACAAAGCATTCAGGGATGAGGCAGCTCAGCTTGGAGTGTGGCTGCCCTCTGGGGTACACACCTTGCAGCCGCTGGTGTGCCTGAACCACTGAGCTATATTTCCAGCCCCTTGATATTCATTCTTATCCATTATATAGCTATGAGGGAGACCCATTAATTGCAAAGAACCTTTGGCCTTTCTAGGATAGTCTTTTAGGAAACAATATGCTGGTGTGTGACAAGTCAAGTCTCTATCTGTGATGTTCTGTTTGCAGGGCAGGTATTGAACCAGCACAGGTGGATTACCCCAGGGAATATATATAGGCAGCTTGGGGCACAAGGCATGGGCTAACAAATCCTCAGTGTGGTGAATATAATTTGGGCTTTTAGTTCCTCATTTTCTCTGCTAATAAAGTGAGATCGGGGTAATCTACCAGCAAATGTATCTGTATTTCTTGTAGAATGTAGTTTTGGATCTGAACCTGAGAAAACAGCCTCACTTGTCACAGATAAGCTATCCTGCAGGAGAGTGTGCATTGTCCTGAAGTGTGTGATGGTGGTGGGGTGGCGACGAGGATGCTGTTGTGGCACTTTGGTCCAGGAGCTGGGCACATGCTGCCCCTGTCCATACTTACCTTTGTTGCATTCACCAGATCCACAGGAAAGTTTCAGCCCTTGGTCTAGGGCTGGGACCCCAGGAGCTGCCAACCTGGGTAGGTGAGTGAAGCTCACAAGAAATGACTGATTGCCAGGTTGAAGGACGTCTGATGGGATCTCCACTGGGCCAGTGGTTTGTGGTACATTTTTGTGTCCAGCTCTGTGGAATTCTTCAGGTGGCTTGCAGTCTTGCTCTTGTTGTTGTTTTTAGTGAGCTGTAAAATCTGTCGTTGTGTCTCAGACCTGATCAGTATACATGAAAACAAAGTTAAAATAATTTTTAAGCCTGTCTTAACTTTCTTCATGGAAACCTACCCTGCTTTTTCTCCTTAGCCAAATCTCGTTCTGCAAAGCTAGTTTCTCCCTCACTCTTTTACTTTTACTTTTTTGAATAAACTTCATCACTGCTTTAAAAAAGTTTTTTTAAAAATTCTATCTATGAGGAAAGGAAGAAGTCAAACTATCACTATTTGCAGACGACATGATACTATACATGGAGGATCCCAAAAACTCCACAAGAAAACTCCTGGAATTAATTGACAAATTCGGCAGCATAGCCGGATACAAAGTCAACACCCAAAAATCAATAGCATTCCTGTACACGAACAACAAACAGACTGAGAGAGAAATTGAGGAAACC
>PVLD010015069.1:8757-26967 GCA_004027595.1 Dinomys branickii
ACTGGATGCTGTATAATATAAAGTTATCTTCACTTCTGTTAATACAAAAATGATTGAGGAAATACAGAATTATAGAGAACATAGAAGGGAATTAGCTCTGGATGCTGTCCTACATAATGTTACCTTCACCTTTGTTACTCAGTTACACAGATGATGGCCCATTTGATCATTCAATTTTTCTCCTCCCTCATCTCCGTTGGCCTACCACTCAATCAGTCATCTTCCCTGTGATAATAACTGTACTCCTGGGTTTATCTATATCCTTGGACTCTCGCCTTGAGAAGAGATATAGCTGCCTCAGACTATACTATAATATACATGGGTGTATACCAACTGCCATGGTTGGAGGTGGGAAAGCACATATGCTCACAGCGAACCGCCCAGCTCCACCCTGTCATCGTGCTATGGGTGGGGGCGGGTCCAGTCCATGAGGTGCCCTGAGTGGGGCCCTCAGCAGAGCAGCCACCGGGCCCACTGCGGAGCAGCAGCGGAGCAGCCACAGGGCCCACAGCAGAGCAGCCGCGGGGCCCACTGCAGAGCAGCATTGGGGCCTACTGCAGAGCAGCATTGGGGCCCACTGCGGGGCAGCTGCGGGGCCCACTTTTTTTGTCTTTTTTTGAGACAGGGTCTTGCTCTGCAGTTCAGGCTGGCCTTGAGCTCACTTTGTAGCCCAGGCTGGTCTCGACCTCTCAATAGTCCTCATGCCTCAGCCTCCTGAGTGCTGGGATTACAGGCATGTGCCACCACACTTGGCCTTAAAAAGATTTTCATACATACAACTTTCTGCATTTGTTAAAGGGTAGTCTTACTACATTGCTCAGGTTGGACCCAAATTTCTGGGGTCAAGTGATCCTGTTTCAGCCTCCTCAGTGACTGGATCACAGGTGCATGGCACTTGTACTAGTTTTTGCCTTTAAATTGTTATGTGGATTATCTTCCACTGTTGGTTCCCAGTTGTGGATAAAAGGGTATGAGCATTTTTATGTATTTTAATTCATATTATTCAATTATTTCTTGAATAAGCGCTTGCCTGGCAAGTGCAAGGTCCTGAGTTCGATCCCTGGTACCGCAAACAAACAAACAAACAAACAAAACAATTATTTCTTTTTTTTGTGTGTGTATGTTTTTGAGACAAGGTCTCGTTATGCAGTTCAGGGTGGCCTCGAGCTCACTTTGTAGCCCAGGCTGGTCTCGAATTTGCAAGGAAAGGATCCTCCTGCCTCAACGTCCTGAGTGCTGAGATTACAGACATGCACCACCATGCCAGGCTATTCAATTATTTCCAAAAGGACTGTAGAAGTCTTCACTAGCAGTCTAAAAGTATTTTACCACACTTTTGATAGCTTCAGGGTTTTTTTTCCTCTTTTTTACTAGGTGAGAAGTCCTTTGATTTTTTTAATTTACTTTATTACTACAGAATATTATAATTTCTCTATTCACTTACTAGATATGGTATCTATGTATATCTTTGGTTATTTATTTACTTGATGCTTAATTTTCTTTTAGCATATTTAAAATTATAATATTTGTGGAAGATATTTTTAAAGTTTGCTTGCTTTATCATTTAACAAAAATTTGCCTTTATTATAGTTATAAATGCTAGAAAGATGAACACATAAACTTTCTTTTCAGCATTGAATTTCTTTAGAAATCACATTTGTTTGATCAGGGCCTAGTTAGCTATACAGTGATATCTCTACCACATGTATAGTTGGCAGCCAAGAATTCTTCAGGTAATAGAAACACCTGATCATTTTCTAATTTTTTTTTAGGAAAAAAGGAGCTAAAATTGTATCCAAGAGAGTTGATGATTTTAAAGAAAAGTTTCAACATAAACTTGGGAAAGTTTTAGATCCGTAAGTTAATGACTAATTGCATAGTGTTCAGAGTCTTTGCCTTGAGGTTTAAAAAGTACTCCTGTGCTAAATGTTGTTATGTGTTTTACTAGAGTCTGTTAAATGGGAGAATAATTCTTTACACTTCAGTGGAATAGTGCTGATCTTTATAGCATTGAGGGATCCAGGACGCTGATGAGTTCTATGACAGGGATTTGAAAAAGTGGGGAGAATTTGCATAAAACTTTTTTTTAAACTTTACTTCTGAGATATCAGGAATTTAACTTACTGCATTTACATTTTTCTCTGTCATCTCTGCCTGTCTCACCCTCTATTTTAGTAAGTTGGCTTTGAATTTTTTTTAATCTAGTTTACTGAAAGGCAGTAAAAGCATTTATCCATTGTTAATAGTGCAAGTGGATGATGTGAAAACAGATCTTTTGGAGAGCTTTTGTGTGATCTTCATAGATTGTGACAGGAGAAAGTGTAGGCTAAGAACATATGGTGAACATTTTAAATTCCAGGAATGCCATGTGGTGGGAATTTTGACTGAAGGATTTATTTTCTTTGGTAGCATTGCAGAAACAATGAATGTCCCTCCAGGCCACACATTTGGAGCTTGCCTCTCTCCTGAGGACTATGGTAAATATATAAACTTTCTCTTTATGAAACAGCCGATGAACAAGCGTTGTCAAAATCTCGATAGAATTACTCACTATCTCCTTTCAAGGCTTCTAATTTTATTTTTGTTTTTTTGTTTGAGTCGTTTTGAGACAGGATCTCACTGTGTTAGTCAAGGCAGGTCTTGAACTCACTATGGAGCCCAGGCTGGCCATGAATTTGTGGCAATCTTCCTGCCTCAGCTTCCTGAGTGCTAGGATTACAGGTGTGCAGCACCATGCCCAGCATATCTGCTTACTGTTTGTGACAAGGCCTCAGTATGTACTTTAGGCCTCCAACTCACGCCAGCCTGCCTACTTCTGCCTTCTTAAGCTTCTGTTGTTATTTTATTATTATTGGTGTTATTATTATTAGTCTTTTTGAGACAAGGTTTTATTATGCAGTTCAGACTGGCTTGGGACTCCTTTTGTATCCCAGGCTGGCCTAGAACTCACAGTTGATCCTCCTGCCTCAGCCTCCCAAGTGCTGGGATTACAGGTGTGCGCCACCACATCTAGCTGAGGCTTCTAATTTTAAAGCCTGATAATGTTGCATAACACTGACAAGAAAAATATTCAATTCAAGAAAAGTATTTTTTTTCATATTGCATTTGAAATAAGTACAGTTTAAAGCCCTCATAGTGAATATCGGAAGTGTAGTTAAGGCTTTTTCTTCGCGCTGAGACACAGTACAGTAACACCTCAGTTAACAAATGCTTCTTTTGTTCCCAATTTAGTTCTCAAACAAAAATGTTTCACAAAACTCCACCTTGGGTGACAAACACAAGCACAGCTATCTTCTCCACAATTGTAAAGAACATTAAATTCAAGAGCTGAGGTCTACCTAACACCTACAATTCAAAGGAGGAGATATGTCTTGGTTATTTATTATTATTGTTGCTGAGACAAAATACCTGACTCCCAGAATTGAGGAAGGAAGTGTTTATTTATTTAGCTCACAGTTTGTGGAGGTTTCAGTCCATACCTGGGTGGCTCCAAGGCAGAGTGCACATGGCAGGGGGCAAGAGTTTACAACAGCGGAAGACAGCCAAAACAGAAAGAGCAAAAAGCGTGGGGAACAAGCCTCTTTTCCGCCCTTCTGTTGTAAGCAGGCTTCCCCATGCAGGGGGGCGTGCAGCACTCACATAATCCCCATGCCCTCCCCATGTACAAGCTCAGGATGGGTATAAAGTGAGGACCCTGGCCCCTGCTCAGGCACTTAGTTCACAATATGTTTATTTTCACGCACAGTTTGTAGGAGTTTTAGTTCATAGTTGGCTGGCTGCGAGGCATGATAGCATGGCACAGGGGCATGGTGGAAATTGCTGTAGGCCAGGAGTGGTGGTGTATGCCCACACTTGGGAGGCTGAGGCAGGAGGATTGCCACACATTCAAGGCCAGCCTGGTCTAAATAATGAGCTCAAGACCATCCTGAACTGAATTGTGAGATCCTGCCTCAAAAAACAAAAAAATTCCCCCATCCTCAGGGGCTTTCCTTAAGAGTTTAATAAGTACATGGATAACTGGTGCCTGATTTTAATATAAATAAGCAATTTATAGATGCTAGGAGGAGTACCTATTAAAAGAGACCCTGCTGGTGTGATGGCACACCCCTGTAATGTCAGCACCGAGGCAGCGGCAGCGGGACTGCAGGTTTAAGGACCTACACAACAGAGTGAGAGCCTATTCCCGGGTGGGGGAGGAGAACCACCTTGAAAGGCTAATATGCCTTCCACAGAGTAGGTGTAAATGCCTTGACCTGCATGCAGGGTTGCCATTTAAATTAATCTACCCAAAGCTGGGTGTAGTGGCACATCCCTGTAATCCCAACACTGGGGAGGCTGAGGCAGGAGGATCTTTGCGAGTTCAAGACCAGCCTAGGTTACAACGTGAGCTCACAGCCAGCCTGAACTGCATAGTGAGACCCTGTCTCAAAATGACACACACACACACAAATTAATCCCCCGGTTTACCATGGCCAACTGCCAGAAGGATCTTACTCCAAGAAAGCTGAAGTCTTTGGCAGATGAGGCACAGGCATAGGGCAGGAGAAAGTGAGTAGCGGCAGAAAGGCTCCTCTGCAGTACCCAGCAGTACCCACGGCTGAAGCAGCAAGGTCAGCTCTGTTTGGGGTGTGGGTTAGGACTCACTCCTGGTTCCTGGAAGGGGTAGACCTCGACTCAGGCAGTATCAGGAGGCAGGGCTGAGAAGCAGGAATCTGGCACGCAGGCTGAAGGCCAGCGGGAAAGTCGGGGAGAGAGCGGAGATCTTCAGTCGGTTTGTTTGCTTTTTACAGGGGCTCTTGTAGGTTCAGCCAAGCCCAGGAGCTCTAGCGGCCCTCTCTTGAAATCAGTCCCAGCCTCAGACCCTCAGCATGGTAGACAGACGCGGCCCAGAGGGAGTGAGGCCTGGGCTTCGTCGGCTTTGGAGAGGACGGGACAGTGGGCTGGGGCTGATCACGCCCCCACAGACTTCATGTCTCTAGATTTTTTCTCGAGTGGAGAAGTGCTATAGGATGGAAACAGTAACTTTCATCAATTATTTTGTGTGTTTTTTATGCACAAGGGTTTATAATAGCGTCAGAGTTAGATTTAAGTTTTTCCGTTCACAGAAACTGCTCTCTCTCTCTCTCTCTGGGAAAAATATTGAGACTTTAAATCCACATGAAGGACTTTTCCTGTCTTTCACAGGAGCTGGTGATCTCATCCATAATAGGCTTCCAGGCCAGTATCTTCGAGGGAAGGACAGACAGCGAGCCCTGAATGCTGCAGTTCGATATCACTTGAAGAAATTTAATTACCAAAACTTTGACACTTTGCTGGCAGCCTTCAGGCACTATGACAAGGTCTGTACCTGAGCAGTGTTTTCAGTGCATGCGTGGGCTGACAAATCCCCGTGGGCTGGGGCGGGTCGGGGCCAGCAAGCTGAGGCCTATGGGCCACGTCTAGCCCACCACTTGTTTTATACTAAGTAAAGTTTAGTAAACTTTAGAAACATTTCCATGTCCCTATTCAGTATTTCCTGTGGCTGTTTTTGTTCTACATGTGCACAGTCGAGTAGTAGCAAGGAAAACTTTATCATTTGGCTGTTACTAAAATTTTGCCAACAGTCAGGGATTTAGCTCAGCGGCATAGCACCTGCCCAGCAAGTGTGAGGTCGTGAGTTTGATTCCTGATACCCAAAAAAAAAAAAATTCTAAAAAAAGAGAGAAAAATTTTGCTGACTTCTGGCGTGAGAATGAGTGGTCCCTCTACTACTACCAGCGTACTTGGGAACTTGTTAGAAATGCACATCCCAAGCCTCCCACAGGCTGACTTCATTCGGAGCTCTGGGACAGTGCCCTGCAGTTTTAGCATGGACTGCATATGTTTCTGATCTATAACTCTGAGAGCCACTACTGTGGGTAGTTAAACTGCAGCATGCTCCTGGGGTTTCACATGTGCTAGGCATGTGCTCTACCACCGAGAGACACCCCAGCCCCTTTTATGCAGATCTAGCTATCTCACACACAGGATATTGGAGGCAGCTTACATGGCAGTGACATGAAGAAGAGAACCTGCCACAATACCTAGTGCTTTGCTTTTTAAGATTCTTACTTTTAAATGTCATTATAGAAAATAGGATCACCATAGTAGCTGTTGATTATCTGAATAGACTACCAGGTACATTCCTTATGATAAAATTAAATTAAGCAGGGAGGAAATGATTCATAATTACTTAATGCTGAAAACCTTTTAAATAGTTCACTTTTAATATGCACAATGCAGTGCTCAGTGTCCTTAAGGAGCTTTCTATTGAGAGGGTAATAAGATATGAGTTTAGCACAGTGGTAGGGTAGGTTTTGATTATTGGAGTCTGATATTGTTGGGTGCCCAGATTTAATGTAATAGTAACAAACAAACAAACAAACAAATCCAGAGAAAATAAACTCTGATTTCCTAAATGACTCTTGGCTTGTAAAATTAATTGTTGAAAACCTATAAAACATCAAGTGTTATTCTAGATAGTGTGTAGACCTTCCACTTAGGAAACTTGAAATCTAGAGGAGTGAACCATACATTAAAGTAGCTGTGGTGTGCTGGCTCCCACAGCTGGCTTGAGAGAGCAGCTTGTTGAAACTTTAGGACGTTTGCAAGGCAGCCCACTTCCCGGGGCTACTTAGACATTGATCCTGAGGAGAGCACTCATACGGTGGGCAGCAGCAACTGCTGCATATCAGGGCTTCTCCCAAGAGCCGGTTGTTAAACACACACAGCACAGCACTAGAGTAGAACGAGAGCCAGACACTGTGACAGACTTGCAGCCAGGCTTCTGGCTGTTAGCTATAGTGCACCATGTAATTCATGATGGATGTTCTTAGCAATGCAAGTGAGCTGATCATTTTCTCTTTTAATTAACTGTCTAATTAAGCATATGTAGAACCCAGTAATTTGTGCTCACTTAAGGGATACATTAGTTGCCAATATGTAAACACTGTTCACTTAAAACTAGAATAGTCTCCTAAAATAAGTTTTGCTGATAGGCCTAGGGTTCCTTGCCAAGTTCGGTAATTGTTTCCAGTGCTTATTTCTGGAGGGCCTGCTTAAGGGCAGTCGGTTTGTTTGTGCCACAGCTGATGGTGTCTACTTATTGATGGCATTCACTCACCCTGTGGAATAGTAGAATCCAGTCACCGTGGAATGACCCTAAAGGGCTGTGGGAAGATAATCAGAGGTGTTGTGTGTGCGAAGCACAACAACTAGTGTCATTCTCTGCTGTTTCCAATAGGTTTTGCAGTACCCCCGGGAGAATGGTGCTCAGACTGTGTAGGGGGGGTGAGGCTCAGTGGGGCTCATCCAGCAGGCTTGAAGCCCGATGTTCGATCCCAGCACTCCAAGAGCAAATTGCAGGCAGAACTGCCTGGCAGTCAGTCAGATTTATGTTTCTCCTGCCAGTGTGTAGAGCTACACCCCAGCATTTCCTCCTCGACGCAGTCTTCTGGGAACAGGCGGAAAGACCGAATCACGTCCCCCTCTCCGCTGCATACCCCAGGGCGAGATGATCTCTCTCCAGCAGCTCCACTGCTGCTCTCCCTCCAGCACCAGAAAGACGGTGTGTCTTACTCCAGTGACAGTAACTTCCCCCTTTTCCCGATCGTTCCCTAGTCCCACCTAGACCTTTTGTCTGGAATAGAGATTTCGTTTTAGAGATGGTCTGGAGAACTATTTCATTCCCTGCTTTGGCCATGGTGGGAAGACTTGGTGAGCAGAGAGCTCAGTCAGGTGGTTATTATGCATGTGATCTAGGACCGTGTCAACCCAACAAGAGAATCGGGTGGCCAAAATAAAGTAAGTTCAGACTCTTGACAATCCGATCCCCCCCTACTCAACCGAGCACTCTATCGCTGAGCTCCATCGACCACCCCTGGAATCCATGTGTCTGGTTGGAGCAGGGAAGTAGATCACTCATGCTGGCCTATGGTTGCTACGGGGAGCAAAAAGATCTGTCATAAACAGGAATGGTCATGGCAGAATCCTGAGTTTTCAAAAAAGGCCTTCATGATCCTTGCTCTTTTATTTTGATTATTAGTCAGGAAGTAGTTGACAGCAGCTGCTTTTGCTAATGTCCGTGGACCAGCAGCTGATGAGAAAGGTAGACACTTTTCGGAGAACATCATTCTAGTGCTCAGTAGTACCAGATGGCAGTGGAGGTTAAGGAGCAAGGATGCTTCATTTAACACCTTGGCTGGCCTTCCATTGGCGAATGGCTTTTGTGCTGTAAGGTGCACCATGGTCAGACTAAAAATAGGCCAGAAAAGAAAGGAAAAACATAAGATTAACCTCATGAGCTCTATCTTAGTTAACTTTTCTTGTTGTTGAGACAAAATACCCAATACCTGAAGTTAAAGGGGAAAAGGGTATTTCAGCTCCCAGTTTGTAGAGGTTTTAGTCTATAGTCTGCTGGCACCACGGCAGGGCAGTGTGGCCGAGGGCCATAGCAGAGAACAGTCCATGGCACGCAGGCAGCGAGGCAGCAGAAGCCACTTCCTTTTGCTCCTTCTAAGCTATGCACCTTTTGGGTGGTACAACCGCTACCCAGGGTACGCCTTCCCATTACCCACTCCCAGAATTATGTTAAACCAATCAATGGAATAATTCAGTAATCGCACATCCTTAACTCTAGCATTGTGCAATTTAATCCCAGCATCGTCCACCCTAGACCTAGCCACCTCCCGGAACCCCCACCCATGAGCACTTGAGGCTCTAGGGGACCTCTAGAGACCAGCCACGACAGGCCCTGCTGTTGTGACTGGAGACAAGCAGGTACCTAGAACAGCAGTCCCATGACCTGAAAAAGCATCAGCTTGGCTGTACAGGCCCCTCCAGCAGTTCTGAAGCGGCTCAGGGAAGTCTGTCTGAGCATGGGGAGCATCTCTGCGTGCTGCCCCTTCTCCCCGCAATGTAAATGGCCTGCTCTTCAGCGGGAGTCACAGACTGGCACAGAGTTGGTCTTTCTTTTCCAGAGGCTGTAGTCAGCAGAATCACAGTAATGGAGACTTTTAGTTCAAAGAGGTTGTTCGGGTTGTGGGGGGGTCCCAGAGTATGAGACATTCTCTGTACACAGGGCTTTGTCAGGATAAGCTCCTTGGGCACTTGGGGGCTCTCACAGCACGGGCACGCGGAACGTCAGTACCCACGCAGCCATTGCAGCCACAGCCGTAATGACCTTCTGTTTGTTTTTTTGCTGCTGAGGTTGGAACCCGGGGCCCTGCCTGTGTGAATAAGGACTCCAGCTTCACTGAGGCTTTCATACTCCCTGTGACCCCTGCCTGAACCCCACTGCCACTGTGGTTGCATGTGCTCAATGAAACAAACCACCAGTGTGTCCAGTCTACACAAAACCCTGTGTTGAGCAGCAAGGTCGTTACTACTGACAGCGTCTGTTCTGGTTTTGTGAACCTCTGATTTAGTAGCTGCTCCTGCATTGCTTTTTTAGCTGGGGAGATGAGGTGTGTACTGACTGACTTTGCCCTGCAGTACAGACTTTCATACAAGTGTTTACCTTAACCCCGTGCATTTGTAACTGTGTGGTCAAGATGGTACATTTTTAGTTCATATTCTGTTTTAAAATGAGGCTTAGGGAACTTTTCCAGGGCTGCACGTCTAACTGCAGAAGTTCACTGGGTCTGGCTCGGTCTACAGGGGATCACCTCTGTCAGCATTGTACGTCTGACACTTAGAGCAAGAACACTGTTCAAGTGTTCATTCATACTTTCCCTTTGAGAGTCTCTCTGAGGGGGCCAGAGCTCCCTTAGAGCAGCCAGAATCCACTGCAACAAATAATAAAATGAAAAGCTTTGGGTGTGATGTTATGGTTTGTATGCACCCCCCCCCACAAAGCCTCGTAGTTGTGGGTGGGGCTCTTGATAGGTGGTTGGATCTTTGGGGTGTGATACTAGACTAAGGGTGTGATAACTGAACTAGTCTGCTGATTGGCCTAACATAGTTTTGGGTGTGGATAATGGGAATCCCATCATGGGTGTTGGTGGTACTAACCAATACGCTTGTAGTCTGGATGGATTAAAAAAGAAAGGGAGAAAGGGAGGCTTGCTGCTTGCTGCTTCCTGCCTGCCATGGACTGCCCCTTCTCCTCTCCATTACCCCTCTGCCAGGCTGCCTTGCCTTGAAACCAGCTGTCTATAGACTGAAACATCTACAAACTTTGAGACAAAATAAACTTTTCCTCCTTTAACTTGTGGGTGTCTGGCACTGTGTCCTAGCAAGAAACTAAGTTTTTTTTTTTTTGGTCTTTTGGAGGCAGGGTCTCACTGTGCAGTTCAGGCTGACCTTGAGCTCACTTTGTAGCTCATGGTGGTCTCTCGAACTCAGGATGATCCTCCTGCCTCAGCCTCCCAAAGTGCTGGAATTACAGGCATGCGCCACCACGCCTGGCACAAGAAACTAATTTAAAACAATAGGGGCTTGAACTCAAGAGCCTGAACATGTGACAGGCAAGTGATTCTACCCTGGAGCTCCGCGTCCCGCCTTAAGCAATTCTTCATCACCCTCTCCGAGTGGATTTAGAATCGGTTTGATAGTCTCCAGGAGGGCCTGAGGGTCGAGGCGTTCCCGCTGTTGCTGTTCTTCCTGAACAGGTGCTGTGTGATCTGCCCCCTCATTTCCCCAGTGCATCAGACACGGTTTCTGTTCAGCGCTCTCATGGAACTTCCCTCCATTTGTGCTCAGTGTAGTGCTTCTGTCTTTAATTCTGTTACGAAGAGAGACGTCCCCCTTCCACTCTCTGCCAGAATGAATCTTTATTAGTACTTCTTTATTGATTTTTTTCAGTACTAGAGATTGAACCCGGGGCCTCTGCAATGAGGTGCACTCCCAGCTCTTTTGAAAACTTTATTTTAAGCCAGAGTCTCACTAAGCTTCCCGGTTGCCTCCTGAGCCCCAGTAGCTGGAATTAAAGGCACGTGCCAATGCCCCTGGCCAGAGTGAACTGTAGTGTCAGTTGTTACAATGGGGCTGATGTGGTTGCTTGCCACTACACCCACTTTTGGGACACAGGGTCTCAGTCTGCGGTTCAGGCTGGCTTTGAACTCACTATGAGGCCCATGCTGGCCTCAAACTTACGGCAGTCCTCTTGCCTCAGCCTCCCTAGTGCTGGGATTACAGGCATGTGCCACCGCACTGACTCAGTCTCTCCTTCTTGTCCTCTGGTTTCCAAGCACAACCAGGGAACGGCCTTTGAATCCACCTCACAGTGAAGTGAAGCGGATTTGTGGCTCAGCTGAAACATGGATAGTGCTAAAAGCTCTGTAAACATGGACAATTGTAAAAAAATTGTCCGAAGTACATAGCCCTTGTCTAATGAAGTGGGAGACATACATGATGACTGCCCTGGTGCCATCCAGTGGTTAGACTAGCCCCGGGACTGGGAGTGTGGTTCGGTGATACAGGCTGTGCTTGGTGTGTGCCAGGCCCTGGGTTCAATCTTCAACACCACAAAAAAGAGAGAAAGAAGTGAACAAAGGCCCTGCGCTACACCCTACTGCCGTCTAGGTTTGAAATTGTTGTGTGTCTTTATCAGACTGACTCAGTGAGATTCAGTGTGGGGCTCCTGTCTTGTGAAAACAGACAAACATCTTGCATTTCTGTCATGGACTATTTTTATTTAAACTGAATAATGGATAGTGCATCTTCTCTCAGACCACGCTTGTCGACTCATCTCCCCTTGCTTGTGTCTAACAGAAAGGAGACGGGGTGGTCGACAAAGCAGAGCTGCAGGAAGCTTGTGTCCGGGCCAACTTGCACTTAGATGAGACGCTCCTCACCCAGCTGTTTGACTACTGTGATGTGGATCGTGACGGCTTCATCAACTACCTGGAATTTGCAAATTTTCTTAACTGGAAAGACAGTATGCCTCTTAAACCCTACGAAGAGAGGGTCATTATTAAAGGTATTTAATTTTAAGTTTTATTTAGTTTTTTGAGACAGGATCTCACTATGTAGTTCAGGCTGGTCTTGAACTTGCTATGTATCCCAGACTGGCCTCAAACTTGCAGGCAGTCCTCCTGCCTCAGCCTCCTGGATGCTGGGGTCACAGGTGTGTGCCACACGCCTGGCAAAAGTGTTTAATTTTTGAAGTTTGTTGAATTCTTTTTTTTTTTGTCTTTTTGAGACAGGGTCTCACTTTGCAGTTCAGGCTGTCCCTGAGCTCACTTTGTAGCCCAGGCTGGCCTTGCATGATTCTCCTGCCTCAGTCTTCCAAGTGCTGGGAATATAGGTGTGTACCACCATGACCGGCAGGGATAGGTTTTGACAAAAGAAAAACTGATTTAAAAAGTTTTGTACAGCTGGAGTGGGGTGTGGTGGTGCACATTATTAATCCCAGCACCCTGGGATGCTGAGGCAGGAAGCAATTCAAGCAATTTATTGGGACTGCATCTCAAAATAAAAAAGGGGCTGGAGGTGTAGCTTAGTGCAGAGGCCTTGGGTTCAGTCCTCAGCATGATAACAAATTTTTTTTAAATTAAAAATATTTTATACAACTCACTGTGGTGATATATGACTATGAACTCAGCATTTGAAGTTTGCTGAATTCTTTTTTTTTTTTTTTGTCTTTTTGAGGCAGAAGGACTGTGAGTTTGAGGCCAGGCTGTGCCATATGGTGAGTTAAAGGTCACCATGGACTGTGTAACAAGACCCTGTCTCAGAAAACAAAAAACAAAAAAACCATAATTTTTACTTTTGATTCAAATGTTTTCATGTTTGCATATTATCTTCTTGTATCATTAACAATATAGAGATCTACATGTATGAAAATGTATTTGTTTAGACATATCTAAAATAAGAACATATCATTTTTAATTTGTTTTTTTAAAGTTAAATTTAAAAGAAAGAAAATAAACCTTAACTTTCAAATTTCAGTGTAATAAAGAGGTACTTTATGGTTTCTCTAAATTCTATTTCCAGTTTCCTCATTCTTGTCTGCTATGATTTACTAAATCATTTCTTCATTCTTTGAAATTCAGGCTGTTTCCAGATATTTTAAATGTAATATGGGTAATGCTGTGATTATCATCTCTTGAAAAGCTTTCTATTTCTAATTATATCTCATTTCTCATGAATGTTATTATTGTCCCAGAAGTAACTCTCTTTTCTCTTTGCTTTTCTAAATGATGGTACCAATTTGCAATTTTATGGCCCTAGCCTGTGAGAAGGTTTTATTCCAATCTTACTACCATTGAGTGCTATTTCAAACATTATTATAATTTAGTTGGTGGATAATGATAACTCATTTGCTTTAATTTTCCTAACTTGATTATTAGAGAGGGTTAACTTTTTTAAAAGATTGTTTACATTTTTATTTCCCTTCAGAATCTCTCTTCTCTAAAATGCAAAGACATTATCATTTCACTTTGTTTTCCTGGGTCACATCTTTCTGCAAGGCCCAAACCACAATTTTTTTTTTTTTTTTGGTCTTTTTTGAGACATGGTCTCACTATGCAGTTCAGGCTGGCCTTGAGCTCACTTTGTAGTCCAGGCTGGTCTTGAACAATCTCCTGCCTCAGCCTCCCGAGTGCTGGGATTACAGGTCTGCTCCACCTCTCATGGCCCAAACCACATTGTGGTCTTTAATGATGATCTGAGTCCTTAAGATTACCTGTAACAGCCCTTTGATTCTATGCACTCAGCAGCAGGATTTTTCTCTACCCAATGAAAGGTTGTTACAGGAAACAACTTCACCCCAGCTCTTTCTGAACTCAGGAGGGAAGGCCAGTTCCCCTCTTCTTGGAGCAACTCATGACCTGGTAGGGGATGCAGAAGCCTATTGACAAAAGCCATAGTTCTTCAAATTGTTCTTGGTTTTTGGATCCCAACTTCAGCTGTTTTGAGTGGAGTTCTTGAGGCTTCTATCTTCTAAGATAGGGTGGGAACTGCAAGGTAGTGGCCAGTAGACCAGGAAGGAGTCCGGGAATGTTTCACCATAATTTTCTTTCTTTTTGCCTTTTTTTGAGACAGGGTCTCACAGTGCAGTTCAGGTTGACCGTGAGCTCACTTTGTGGTCTAGACTGGTCATGAACTCGCCATGATCCTCTTGCTTCAGCCTCCCCAGTGCTGGCATTACAGGCCTGCACCACCACGCCCGGCCATGATTTTCATTATCAAATTCTATCTTACAGATCTTTGGGAGGACAGGGGATAAATTCTCTAAGGTGGTGGTTTTCAGTTTCCTGAGGAAGTGTTTTTCAGACTTTGTCCAAATTTCTGCTTTTTGTTGTGCAGCAGCAGGGTGTGGGGCGTGTAAGAGGATCTGGACCTCTGGATCTGAATGCTTTCCTGTCAGAAACTGTTTACGCTGTAGGGAGGCACGTCTTGTTTTGTTTTTTGTCTTTTTGAAATAGGGTCTCACTGTTGGGATTCAAGCTGGCCTTGAACTCCTGATGATCCTCTTGCCTCAGACTCCAAAGGCCAGGACTATAGATGTGCGCAGTGTGCCCCGTCGAGGCTTGTATTTGCTCATTGCCGCCCCCGTCACCCCTCCTGGACACTGGCGCACTCTTTGCCTTTAGGACCCTTACCCGGACTTTCCGGAGCTTCCTGTTCCTTTGGCGATTGAAACACCACAGTGCCCTCTAGTGGTAGTTGGGAAGTGGCCAGCTCTTTCAAAAGGACGCCTTAGGGAATGTACAGTGCTCTGAGCAGCGACTCGGCCGGCAAAGCCAATCTGTGAACAATGTGCTAGCAGTTTTACCTCTCCCTGCCCCGTGCGGCGCTGAGCTGAACTCAGAGCTCTGTTCGTGTCAAGCGTGCCCTTTTCCTCTGAGCCACACGCCGGCCCTGGCTTAGCTTTTATGCCAGTTGGTGGGGGTTAGTCATGCAACGAATCCTGAGCCCACAGTGAGCTCGCACTGCCCCTCTGAGTGTCAGGATACACATTCCCCGGGCCCCAGGCTCGTATGTGGGATTTTCAACTCCAAATATGTTTTGTCCTATCTTTCCTGTGACACAGTCCTAGGAATAACTCTGTACTTCAAGAGAATAGCTCTAATTAAAACAAAAAAAGGAAGGAAAAGAATGGCTTGTACATTTACTTCTGGTTTATTGGATTTGTGATACTGGGGATTGAACTCAAGACCTTGCGCTTAGCCGTGGAGGCACTTGTCCCACCGAGCTATACCCCCAGCCCCTGTTTATTGGATTTGAAAGCTTTATTCTGGCGTAAAGTAAGTGGAATGGCAAAGGGACATGCTAGGCCTTGCTCAGATTATCCTGGTGATGCTGGGCTGAACTTGTGGTGCTGTGTTAGTGCCAGTGCTGGGGTCATCTTTGCTCAGTTTCCATTGGAAGAGTCTACACGGGAAGCCCATCTGTTGCAGAGCAGTCATCTTCCTCCTGTGCTTTTCTTTCTTTCCCATTTTTCTTTTTTTTTTTTCTTTTTTTTGTCCCATTTTTCTTAAAGGTACAAAACCAGATTGTGCAAACCCTGCTGAGGCGAATGTGGAAGAGTCCGAGCCAACTCTTCTGATAAAGCCTGAAGATATTGTCTTAAAAGAACCAGGGAGCTCAGAAAAGGTTCTTCGGACGCTTCAGAGGCCAAGTGACAAAGTGTCGCCCTACTATAAGACAAGCTCTTCGGAGATCAGTGCAGTCGTGGGTGCCGTCCCTTCTATCTGTAAGTGTCTCACCTATGTCAAGTTTCAAAAGGGCATGTTCTTTGTCGTTGCTCATTCTTAGCTGCACTCTGTACTAAACTGTATCTGCCTCAAAGCCTTGGGCCTTACACTTAATTTTATATCTAAGCATGTAGAAAGTCTCACATAAATGTGAGCTGAACTGCTGATGGTGACCCAAGGAACATGGCTTTCTTCGAGGGTAGGGTGAGACAGGATCTTGCTATGTTGTAGTTCAGGCTGGCCTTGAACTCATTATGTAGAGCAAGCTGGCCTCACATTTGTGATCCTCCTGCCTCAACCTCCCAAGTGCTGGGATTCAAGGTGTATGTCCCCATACGTGGCTCTAAGATTGGAGCTTTGACACATGAATTTTGGGAGGGTGCATGTCAGCCTGTTATACCTTGTATTTGTCTCTCAGGTCTATCAAATTGACAGCC
Organism: Dinomys branickii; assembly: GCA_004027595.1. Classification (NCBI taxonomy): domain Eukaryota; kingdom Metazoa; phylum Chordata; class Mammalia; order Rodentia; family Dinomyidae; genus Dinomys; species Dinomys branickii. The sequence goes on from PVLD010015069.1 coordinate 24,854, forward strand.
AAGATTAACCATCACACACCCGTGTCTCAAAATTGAGCATGAATACTGTTTGTTTAGAAAGACTGTGGCTGCTCAGGTTCACTTCTTTGGACTAAGGAGATGATCAAAGATTTACATATTTTTGTCAATTGGTTTTACAGAAATGTTACACATTCTAATGTAATGAAACCATGCCATTCCCTTTAGGATAGTGGTGTTCAGGAGAAATGTAATTTGAATAATTGTGGATTATAAAACTTTCTAGTACATTAAAATAGAAATGGGTGAAATTAATTTTGATAGTTTATATATCCAAAAGAGTATTTCAGCAACTCATTGTGACTACTTTACATCCTTTTCCTTGAGACAGGGTCTTGCTATGCAGTTCAGGCAGACACTGACCTCACTGTGTAGTCCAGGCTGGCTTCAAACTTGTGGTCCTCCTGCCTCAGTCTCCTGAGTGCTGGGATTACAGGTGTGTGCTACCATGTCTGGCTGTGCATTCTTTCTTCTGTATGAAAACTGGATTTTACTCTCACAGCATACTGCTGTTGAGACTAGCCACATTTTAAGCAGTCAGTAGCTACACGTGGCTATTGTATTGTATAGCTGTCTTACAATGTGTGTTGTCTTCTCTCACGACCAAGGTTACCCCATCCATGGTGTTCCAACCATTCGCTCTGACATTCCTGCACCTCGAATTCGCCGCATCAGTGACAAAACTAATTATGGTGAAGAAGGCAATGCCTATTCTTTACTATACCCTACCATCTTTGCCCAGAAAGGAGTGTTTGAAAGGGACTTCTTTAAGACCAGATCCAAGAAAGAGGTACAGCAACAAATACAGAAATGTTTACTTGTCAATGATTATTATTTTAGACTTTTCAAAACTATAACTTTCGCCGGGCGTGGTGGTGCACGCCTATAATCCTAGCACTCGGGAGGCTGAGGCAGGAGGATCATTGCGAGTTCGAGACCAGCCTGGGCTACAAAGTGAGCTCAAGGCCAGCCTGAACTGCACAGCGGGACCCTGTCTCAAAAAGACCAAAAAACCCCCAAAAAACGACAACAAAAAACCACTATAACTTTCATGTTATAAAAGCTTACAGTTTCCCTCAACATAGAAGTAATGATTATCAATGTTCAGTCTGGTCATGACATTCCAGTACAACTTGCTTTTTGGCGCAAGCATTGAATAAGAATTTATTCTGAGAAAGATCTATCTCCCTACTTCCTGTTACCTGTCTTTTATTTTGTTTAAGAGGAAGCGGGGATCAAGAAGGAGAAGGAGGCAGGGAAGGGGTTGGGGTGAAGAAAGAAGATGGGTTGTCTCATGTACATGAACCAGCCCCACACATGGAATACAAACGTTATGTGCTGCAGATACGTACAGAACAAAACAGGACAGAAACAACAAGGCGATTGTGAGATGGGAGGACAGCACGAGGGAGGCGAAAGGGAGTGAAAAAAGGAATCACTGTACATGGACCTGCTCCACGCAAGCAATGTTAACATTATGTGGGAAACACATGCACTAACAAGGGAGAATTTATTCTGTGACAGGAAGCATTCTGGCCATGTTACGTATTTATGACAGACCATGTATTGAAAAGCAAAGTATTTTCTAAAATATTCAATGTTGTTCTTAACTGAGAAAAAGAAGGATCAGACCCTTCCTTGTCTAAGTACCTTGATGGGCTTTTGGCCTCTAAAATCAAAGAGTAGGCAGGAGTAGGCCCACTCTACCATCCTTTCTGTCTAGTGATACCATGTGTCTCAGAATAACTGAAACACTGTTTTAAAACATTGTACCCTAAAAACAGATAAATAAAGCATTCTGTTCTGTTGCCACACTGGCTGTCAGGCCATGCATTTTGTTTTGTTTTGTTTTGTTTTGTTTTGTTTTCAGTACTCAGGATTAAACCCAGGGCCTCCTGTATCCTGGGCAAATGCTGTACCATGGAGCTACATCCCAGCCTTTTTTGAAAAATCTTGGATCTTGTTTTTTGTTTTTTTTTTTTGGTGCTGGGAATTAAACTTGGGACCTTGTGCTTGCCAGGCAGACACTTGTGCCACTGAACTATATCTCCAGCCCTTGAAACGGGATCTTGCTGGATTGCCATTACCCAGGTTGG
>PVLD010015069.1:27067-50167 GCA_004027595.1 Dinomys branickii
CCCCCCCCCCCCCCCCCCGGTCAGAGGAGAGGTACTCCAGCCTGTTTTCACATCCCTCAGCCGCTCTACAAGGCCTGTAAAATAGAACTTTGGGATTCCAAAACAAAACAAAAAACAAAGCAAAAACAATCATAGACCCAAACCAAAAAACAAACAACCAACTACAAAAACTCCTGCTTGTTTCATAACGCCAAAAAATTCTAACTAGGAAGCCATCCTTTTTTCTCACAATTCTAGATCAAAAGAACCCGAGGCTGACATTAAGTTGAGAATGGGTAGGTTTCACTGAGTGCATTCGCTTTAGTCAGTGCACCACTGGTGCTGAACTTGTTCAGAGCTGAGTACCTGCTGAGGAGTGGGGAGGCAGCGCGCCGGGTGCCAAGCATCTCTGAGGGCCCCTTCCTGAGTTCATGTCAGCAGAGGTGCCCTGTATGCACTGCTGTGCCATGTGGGTGGGTACTGGGGGGGTTTTGTTGTATAAGTGCAGTGTTTGTGTTGTATAACTGTAGTTGCCTGCTGCTCTGCTCAGGTCTTTAGAATCTCAGTATTTGATTATACTACAACTCATCTACAAAGGCACATCATTTCTGAGGCACCTTACATGTTTGTTTAAGTTAGTTGTTTATTCTTTGTGCCTATTTGTAATACAGAATAATGATATTTGTTTTGGGGAATTGGCATATAACCTTCTCCTTCCCTTCCCTCCCCTCCCCCCCTCCCGTCCCCTCCCCCTCCTGTCCCCTTCCTTGCCTTCCGTCCTTCCTTCTTTCCTTCCTTCCTTCCTCCCTCCCTCCCTCCCTCTGGGAATTGAACTAAGGGCTTTTACACTGAGCTACATCCTTAGCCCCTTTTTTAAAATTTGGGAGTGAGACATTTTCATTAAGTTACCCCAGCTGGGCTCAAACTTGCAATCCTCCTGCTTCATCCTCCCGAGTGCTGGGTTTACAGGTGTGCACCAACATGTCTGAGCATGTAACATACGTGGTCATTGTCAGTCCTTTTACTCTAGGGGGTCTTTTCATTTTTGATGTTCTGTTTAATAGACATATTCTACAGCTGTTGTATTTCTTTGGCTTTCCTATTCATTTTGTTCTCATTTTCCTCTTTTTTTTCTGTATTCTTTACAGTAAGTATATTTCTTCTTTTAAATTTAGTTCCTTTAAAATTTTTTTATTGGTACATTTCAGATATACATAATGATAACATTCATCATGAGGAATTTTTAAAAAGATTAATTTGTTGGTGCACATTAGACACACACAGTAATGCTTGTCATAATGGGTTTGGCACAGGATACGCCCCCCCATTTTCTTCCCCTTATTTCAATCTTTTTTCTCTTCCTTATTCACAGAAGCTTTAATTTTTCCCCTTCCTTCCTTTCCCCTTCCCCATCCCTTTTTCTCCTGAATTGAACATATTCTTCCCATTTCCAAATATCTATTACACATTTTGGTCCTTATTTACACTTTTGGTTTCTCACACCACAGAGTGTGGTGTTGGAAGATGTCCAGTTTATTTCACTTAAGAGTATGGTCTGAAGATGCCTCCATTTACCTAGACATATCTCAAGCTTATTCTCTTTATGGCAGAGTAGTACTCCACTATATAAAAAAAATCACATCTTCTTTATCCATTTGTTTCATGGACATTTGGGCCATTTCCAAGATCTAGCTATTATAAACTGTGCTACTATAAACATGGGTTGCATATATCACTGTGATGTGATACTTTTAATTCTTTTGGGAAGATATCAAGCAGGGGAATGGAACCTCTAGTTGTACTTTTTGAGGAATCTCCACACTGATTTCCACAGTGGTTGTACCAGTCTACTCTTAAAGCAGTGGAGAAGGTTTCCTTTCCCCCCACAGCCCCTCCAGCATTTGTTAGTGGTTGATTTATTGATGATAGTCATTCTTTCTGGGATGAGATGGAATCTCAGTGTTGTCTTGCATCTCTTCAATGGCAATGATGTCAAACATTTTTTTGTATATTTATTTGCTATCTGTGTTTCTTCATCTGAGAAGTGTATATTCATCTCAGATGCCATTTTTGGAAGGGGTCTTTACATTTGAGGGGTCTGATTTAATAAAATTCTTTATATATTTTAAGTAGTAGTCTTTTGTTTGAGGAACATTGGCAAACATTTTTCCCCACACTGTGGGTCGTCTCCTCACCCTGTTGGTGGTTTCTCTTGCTGTGCAAAAGCTTTTTAATAAGATGAGATCACAGTTGTTGATTCTTTGTGATAGTTCCTGTGGGATTGGAGTTTTGTTCAAAAAAGTCTTGTGTACGCCAATGTCTTCAAGAGTTCTATCTATCCTACCTTCCAGAAGATTTAGGGTTTCTGTTTTAATATTTAGACCTTTGATTCATTTTTCTCTTATTCTGGTGCATGGTGAGAGATGTGGATCTAGCTCTGACCTTCGGCATGTGGACAGCCAGGCCTTCCAGCACCCTTTGCTAGAGAGCCTCATTCTTTCCGGGAAAGTGTTCGGCTCCTCTGTCACTTTGGCTAAAGTAGTGCAATAACAATAACATCAAACACAGCCTAGGAAATGACAAACAGTGTTAGCTATTAATTTGCCAACTTTAACCATATGAACTAGATTTGAGGTCTGTCACAAAATCTAAAACAAATCAGAAAATTGTATACAGTAAATATGCCCACAATATGGCAGTTTTACCCTCAGGAGAGAAATTTTTTTTTTGCCCTAGGAATCAAATTCAGGACCTTGCACTTGCCAGGCAGGTGCTTGTGCCACTGAGCTATATTCCCCGCCCCAGGGGAGATGATTTGTTGGAGGTTGGGGGGAAAACAGAGAAATAAAAGAAGATATCTGATGCAAGGCTGAAGGACAAAGGAAGATTATGCAAACTTTAAAAACTGGTGAAGAAGACAGGTAGGAAATAGAGAAGGAAGAAATAAAAACAAGAACACAACAGAACAGCAAGAACAACAAAACTAGAAACAATGCTCCCACTATATAAAAACAAGAACAAACAATCAGGAAAAAGCAAAGCAGAACAAAGCAAAAAAAAAAAAAGAAAAAAGCAAGAAAGAAAAAACCGTCCACTTCAAGGCATGCTTCTGCTGTTACTGGTAGACAAAATGGGCAGAGTCCAGATCCGAGTTGCTTAGTCCCAGTCAGCCAGCCATAGCTTTATGGAGGGTAACAGGTAATCCCAGCCAGCCTACACCTTTAGTTCCACTGAAGTTCAGGCTGGTTTCTGGCTGTGAGGCTGGAACCTGATTTGTTTATACTGCTGCACTCCATGTGCCTCCTGCTGGCTTGAACTCAGCTCCTTGACCTACCAGCTTGAACTTGGCAGCATCACCCTGACACTGGCAGACACTAAAGGCAGCCAACCCGCAGCTGTTCTGAATTCTGAGCTCAGTTGGCTCCTTTCCTAGATGACTACCGGCAAATTGCCCTCCCCTGGGGGATGTCTGAACCCAAATAACTTACAGCCCTTACAGTCTACTGCTGCATTCTCTAGTGCATTTCTCTGTGGAGGCCTCTGGGGTCACCAGTAGTCACTGTGCTTCTGAAGGTTCGAGCCGCCTGTCCCGTGCAGTCAGTCAGGGCTCAGGGAGAAAGTGCTGCTTGCCCTTTCCTTCTGTGTGGGGTCTCGCTCTTTGCTCTACTCCTAGGCTTCAATTCTTGACTCAGATCCTTGCTGGGTCCCGGGGACTCACCTCCCTCCTTCCTCTCTCGCACCACTATGTTCCAGGGTCTGGAAACCGGATGTCAGGGAGGCTTTTTCTCTGCTGTTCACCACGGCACTCTCTTCCCAGAAGCCTCCAATTTAGTTTCTTTTTAAAATTTTGTTTTCATATTTTTATTACCTCTTTTTCTTCCTTCCTTCCTTCCTTCCTTCCTTCCTTCCTCCCTCCCTCCCTCCCTCCCATCCATCCATCTTTCTTTCTTTCTTTCTGCTGTTCTGGGGATTGAATTTAGTGTCTTCACACTGAGCTCCATCCCCAGCCCCACCCCCTACTTCCCTTTTGTAATCTGAGACATAGTATTGCTAAGTCACTAAGGTGCCCTGGCTGGGCTTGAATTTACAGTCCTTTTGATCAGCGGCCTAGCGTGCTGGAATTGCAGATAGGTGCCACCATGACCAACTATTCTCTTTTAATAGTCATCACCGCAGAGAGTACCAGTAACCAAAGTGCTAGTTTTCACTGTATGGAGTGTTCAGTGTGCTCACTTGATCACATGTGCTTTATCTCTCTGGCACTTGCACAGTTGTGACTATAAGTAAAGTTCATAGCTGTAAAGTTAGATATCTTTTACAAATACCTATTTTAGGCTGGATTCAGTGATGGGCACCTGCAATCCTAGTACCGTAGGTGGCCGAGGCAGTAGGATTCCAAGTTTGAGACCAGAGTAGGCAACTGAGCAACACCTTGTTTCCAAGTAAAAATAAAAAAGCACTGGGTGTGTAGCTTTGTGGAAAGGTGCTGGGTTTATTCTCTCTTTCTCTGCCTTGCTCTCTGTGTCTCTGTCTCTCTTTATATATACATATATGTAATTTTTTTCATAATTTAAAGTAGAGAAAATAAATACCCAAGGGGCTTACTTGGGATAGGCAAAATCATAATGATAATAAATGATTTGGATCAAAGTCAAGTCCAGTAAATCTTCCTTTCTTTTACTCTTTTTACTTGAATTCTGCTACTTCTCTATAAAAGAATCAGAAACTATTAGATTTGAAAATAATTGTGTACATTGGCTGGTATAGCTGATACCTTATGTTCATAATAACAAAATGATTCCTGAGCTAAAAGTACATGGATATTTTCTCATTTGATATGCATAGATTCATGCAAATACCTACCCACACAAACATGGACACAAACACTTGGTGTAAATATCCATAATCTTAGATGTTATCAAGATATTTTAAAATGTATTTTTAAGGACATGCACATTTCAGTCTATCCTGAAATACTTTTTTCTAGATTGCAGAGATACTGCTTAACATTGGCGTCAAGCTTTCTGAAGAAGAATTTGAAAATGTGTGGAATCTTGCATCAAGAAAACACCACAGGGGAGAAGTTTGTGTTGAGAATGTCAGGAACGTTCTCGATGAACTGCAGCATGCCGACCGAGTTAAGAACAAAAAACCCGTCTGATATTTTTGGAATTCATCAATTTAAATAAAAGAATTGTTAAGCCTGTGTACAATGAAAGTGTCTAGTCCAATTTTAGGTGTGTTAAAATTAAGCAGTCACTCTGATTGGACTCATGCACCTGTGTGTTACTAATAAATTGGATTTTGGATTTAAAGATTTAAGTAATTGTTTTTAATAGGCCACCCAGGAACTTGATAAATGACTTTATGAGATTGACACGCTGCTGGCTGTGCCAAGAGGGCATTATTTTCAACTTCATGAAAGGCAGAGTTCAGAGTGCTATCAAAAGGTAGGTGGTGTTTGGTAGGGTGAAGAGTTCCACACATTTTAGTTGGTTGTCTAAAATTTAGTCTAGTTTGTGATTCTAGGTTCATAAAATTTTGCCTTTATCATTTTATTATTAGATTTCCTTATGGAGAAGCTTAAGTTAACAAGTTTTTTTGGTCTTTATTAGCATTTATTAGGATATGATGAAAAAATTCAATCACAGGATGTAGATAGCAAAAACTAGACTTCCAACAGTTGCATAATGACCATTGATTTTAGTGTCTTCCTATGGCCAGGAAATGGCTGTACCTGATGTGGCAGAGGAGACCACGGCTGGGCCGTCACGCCTGTGGCTGTGGGTGGCAGTGCTGTTACTCTAATACCAGCAGAGTGTTTCCCGTATCACACAGGTACCACTGTGGGCTGAATCCAGTAACTGAAGTTTTTTTTTTTTTCAGACACTTTATCTTTGCCTCCTACACCTTCAGTTTTCTGTAGATGTACCCATTAGAGTAGTTCTATTTTCTGCTTGTTTTTGTTTGCTTTCTCTGTTGTTCTGAGTGCCTATTAATTTTTCAAAATATTGCGTTTCAATGCATTTATTTAGATCATCGCCATCCGCCCTGTTATCCTCCTCTTTAACCTTCTTACTCTCTTGCTCTTGTCTAATATTATTATTCTTTCTACCTTCATGTCATCTTTTTTAGATTCCATGTTAGGAAGAACATGCAACTTGTCTTTTTGTGTCTGGCTTATTCTGTTCAACAGAACCATCTCCAGTTTCCTCATACTTTTGCAAGTGGCAAAATTTCAATCTTTTTTTTGAGTGAATAATATTCATGCCTTCATGCTTTTTCAGAGGAGGCTGGACTTCGAATGGGTGCCATTGGGATTGATTCATGGTGTCCTGCTAGGATCAAAGGCTCTAAGATTAAAGGGCCTGAGTGCTACCCACTCTAAGTACCTGGAACAAGATATAAGGGATAGAAATAGCTGTGGTTGTCCTTTGTTGCTTTGTTACTTTCTGTAATCATGAACTACTTTCTCTGCTACAATGGCTGTCTGCCATGCCACCCTGCCTTGGAGCCAGCCAATTATGGACTGAAACCCCTACAAAGTATGAGCTAAATAAACTTTTACTCCTTTAACTTTGGGTGTCAGATATTTTGTCTCAGAAACAAAAGTAACTAAGGTAGCACAGGAAAACTCCTGAATAGGACTCCAATAGCCAGGAAAATAATATGAAGAATCAACAAATAGAAAGACATAAAATTAAAGTTTCTGCAAAGCAAGGGAAAACAACAGTATAATTTGAATTGAGGCATGGTGGTGCTTCCATTCTTGCTGTTTTTGGCTGAGATTGCGTTGGCTATTCCAGGTCTGTTGTATTTTCTATGCATTTTGTTTTTCCTAGTTTTCTGAAGAATGCCATTGATATTTTGCTGGAGAATGCACTGACATTAGATCACTTTTGGTAATATGGCCATTCTAAACAGTATTAATCTTGCTGATTCATGAACATGGGAATTTTTTTCATCTTTTAGTGTCTTCTTCAGTATGTCTTTAACCATAACATAACTTAATTTGTCAAATGACCAGAACTGTATATTCTTCTCATTTTTTTTTGTCTTTTTGAGACAGAGTCTTGCTTTACAGTTCAAGCTGGCCTTGAGCTCACTTTGTAGTCCAGGCTGGTCTCGAACTCTCAATGATCCTCCTACCTCAGCCTCCTGAGTGCTGGGATTACAGGTGTGCACCACCACACCCGGCTTCTACTCATATTTTTTCTGGTAAATCTTGAGCAATTTGTTGTTCATTAGTAGAATGTTTGACTTAGGCATTTTGGTTATACCATAGCTTAAATTTACTTCAAAAAGAAAGGCGAGGGCTTGGGGAGTAGCTAGTGGTGGATCAGTTGTGAAGCCTATAGAAGGCCCCACATTCAAGCCTTGGCATAAAGATAAAGACATAAATAAATAAATGAATAAATTAAAAAAAGACCTATGGCTTAAAATTTTCTTTACCTAGTCTCCAGGAAAAAAATAAACGTACAATACATTTGTTATGTAGGTTGTTCATTTATTTTTTCACTCATTCATTTATTTTTGAAGTGCTGAGGCTGGTACAGAGGTCCTTGTACATGGCAGACACATACTTTACCACTGAGCTACACCCCAGGGAGGGTCTCACCATGTAGCCTAGGGTGGCCTCAAAGTCACTAGCTTTTTGATTTTGTTGCTTTATTTTATTTTTTTTATTTTAAAGACAAAAAAATGGAGATATATAAACCAGAATAACACAAAAACTATAAAGGAAATACAAAATTATAGAGAAGATAGTAGGGAATTAGCACTGGATGCTGTATTACATAATGTTATCTTCGTATTTGTTAACACAAAAACAATAAAGGAAATACAAAATTATAGAGAAGATAGTAGGGAATTAGCACTGGATTCTGTATTACATAATGTTATCTTCACATTTTTTGCTGTTATACAGATGATGGCTTGTTCAGTACATCAGTTTTCTCCACCCTCATCTCTGTTGTTCTCCCACCCAATCAGTCATCTTCCCTCTGACAGCAATTGTATTTTTTTTTTTTTTTTTTTTTTTGGTTTACTTACTCCCTCGAGCTCTCACATTGGGAAGAGACATGGCTGTTTCTAATTATGCTATAACAAACATGAGTGCACTAAGATTGCTATGGCAGGAGGTGGAGACGCACCCATCCTCTTAAGATGGTAGATTGGCAGGGAACCAGTTTCACTATGGTCAAGCCCCCACTGACAAGCCCTCAAAGCCATCAGGGGTCTGGTCCAGTCAGAGGAGTTACCTTGCAAACCACAAGGTTCTAACTTGATGCAGTGTGCCTGGAGGCCCGGTTGAGTCCTCAGGGTCACCCCGGAGGACAGCCGGGCTCTGCCCTGTCAAGGCGCTCCCAGGGGCCTGGTCGGGTCCACAGGGTCACCTCTGCAGACTGCTGGGCTCCACCCCATCGCTGCATGCCCAGAGATCTGGTCCAGGTCTTTGGGGTTTTCATGTAGCCCACAGGGAGCTCCCCTCCCTGCTCAGGCTGCTGAGTTCCCTGTCAAGGCCCCTTGGGTCCCCTCATAGGCCACTAGTGTCTCCCCGCAGGCCTCCTATGACTCTTTGGAGGCTATCCCCATCCAGCTAGAGTACCGGGTCTGCACTCTCATTCCAGGTCTTCACCTCCTCCCACCTTCCTCTTGATCTCCAGTGCTGCTGCTGCCCACCCCTTGCAGCTGGGCATTGGGTGCCCTTACGATGCTGGGCACAAGTGGTGTGAGGTCTCCCCCATCTGTGCTCACTGAGGTAGTGCAAGGTGTGTGCTAAGTTTAGTTATTAGTTCTAGGAGACAATTGGAGGATTTTCTCGGGTCTTCTGTGTAGAGTATGTTGTCTCTTGGACTCCAGGACTGCTGCTTTTCGTGTAATTTGTCACTATGGGTTCATACAAGGTTCATATATGCAAGCAGTATGAAGTCCCTCTTGGTGCTCATATTAGTAATTTAGAGTGGATCCTGAATCCTGTAGACTCATCCCGCTGCTGTTGGGAACACGTGTTGAGCGCGCAGGTCACCAAGACTCAGAGTGCTCACAGAGGGAGTTCAGGGTGGGAGCTGAAGCCTGGTAACTCAGCTTGTGCTTTCTGCTTGGTGTTGGAGTAAGAAGGGCGTGGGGCTGCGTGATCCACCCCCATCTGCAGCTCTCAGTGTTGTGCTCCAGTTCCCATTTGTTCTTTGGCTGGATCCCTGGGAATTGCTGTGGGCCTGGTGTCACTGCTGCTGCTCTCTGCTGGTAGTTGCTCACACAGTGGAGAGGTAGGAGGCCACAGCCTCAGTGCAGGTGTAGAGGTGGGTGTGGTAGGTTGTGTACTGGTTGCTTTTACTCTGCCTGGTCTCTGGGCACTGATTAGAAAGGTTGCTACAGAGTGGAGACTCTGCTTCAGTGGCTGTTGTAACTTCTTATCCTCACACTGGGCTCGACAATACCTTCCAAACACCACTGCCTCTTTTCCAGGCTGCGCTTTCTCTTCTCTGGTTTTGGACCAGCTCTTGGAACTCTGCTCTCCCTTGGCCAAGTTGGGAGGGTTCTGCGAGCACAGGCCTTGGAAGCTGAAGCTGCAAGTGCCCGAATGAGGGAGCTGGCCGAGGGTGTGTGTGGAGCGGTGACTCTCTCCTCCAACTCCTCTTCCTCTAATTGCTCCATGGCAGCCCTCTGAGTTTTTCCTCCAGGAGAGGTCTTATTTGTTCTTTCTGAGGGCTTCAGTTCTCATTTCAGATCTTTCTTGTGTCAAGGGGACCCACTTCTCTCCTTATCTCTCCCATGTTGCTATATTCCAGTGTCTGGGTGGCGATCCTCTGGGAGGATCTTTCTCTGCTGCTTACCTGGTCGCCATCTTCCCAGAAGTCTCTATCATTTTGCTTTTGGAGGGCTAGGATTACAGGTGTGTACCGTACTTCTGGCATATTTGAACTATAATTTCTCTCATAGGTTATCAAAGATGTGGTAATTTACCAGTAGTAAAGAGATTCATGTTTATGTAATAGATAGGAAATCTTGGCTGTTTTACATTTCTTCCTTTTTCTTTAAAATTTTATGTTTTAAAAGTTAATTATGTAAAAGAAAACATGAGGCTTACAGCTAGTGGAGCTCTTTTCATACGTAAGAAAATGGGAGGATTAGCGAATAATAAGGGTTCTCCTGAAGGGTTTTCCAAATTCATGTTCTCTTCACCTACTGGGCTTAAGTCATTCTACACTCAAGAAAGCACATGCTCATTGACATTGAGGCAACGGTGAACCATCTTTCAGGATGGTGCTGACTTTTTTTTTTTTAAGATAAGGTGTTTCTATACAGTCCAGGCTGGCCTTGGACTCACTGTGTAGTCAAAGGTGGCCTTGAGCTTGCAGCGTTCTTGCCTCAGTTACATGAGTTCTGAGATTACAAGTGTGTGCCACCATTCCCAGCCTGACTCACTTAAAAAATATCTACTCGCTGTAAACATATGTGTATTTCTTATATATCACTGGCAAGACATCTAAATTTTGCTCCTCATAGGCTATAGTATGGATCAAAACTATACATTTCCAACTTGAACATAATGGTTTACAAATCAGAAAATTAACTTTCTATTTTATTTCTCATTCCAAATTATGACTAGCTGCATTATACAATGTGTTTAATAAGGAATTCTGTAACGAGAATAAATGGTAGCATTAGGATACTCCAGTAAAAAAATCTTGGCATACAGATGCTCCAAATTTGAATAACCTTCCTGCCTTTGAATTCACAGAGAGAAAATAAGGCCAGTACATCATGGCAAAGAAGAATTCATCCCAGGGATGGGTCAACATATGCAAATCAATAAATATAATAAAACATAAGCAAGAAAAAACATATAATCATCTCAATTGATGAACAAAAAAAGCCTTTGACAAAATCTAACATCCATTCATGTGGAAAAAAAAAAAACCAAAACCCTGAAGAAAATTGGTATACAAGGACCTTATCTTAATCTACAAAGCTTTTTATGATAAAGAAATGGCCAACATCATAATAAGTGGGGAGAAAGTGAAAGCTTTCCCTCTAAAATCAGAAACAAGATAAGGATGTCTGCTATCACCAGTCCTGTTCAATGTAGTTCTCAAAACATTAGACAGATCAGACAAGAGAAAGAAATAAGAGAGACATGTACAGGAAACAGAGAAGACAAGTTATCATTATTTGCAGATGACATGATCCCTTACATAGAAGACCCCAAAAACTACACCAAAAGACTTTTAGGATCAATAACCAAATTCAGTAGCATGTCAGGATATAAATTTAGCACACAAAAATTGATAGTGTTTCTGTACACCAATAATAAACCCACTGAGGAAGAAGTTAGAGAAATAATACCTTTCACAATAGCATCAAATAATTAAATGTTTAGGAATTAGCCTAACCAAGGGAATAAAATACCTCTGCAACAAAAACTCTGGTACTCTGAAAAAGGTGGTTGAAGAGAATATCAGAAAATAGAAAGGTATTCTTTGTTCCTTGGTAGGTAGAACTAATGTAGTCAAAATGGCCACACTTCCAAAACTGATACACGTATTTAACATAATCCCAATCAGAATACTGAAAGCATTCATCATAGAACTAGAAAAAACAATCCTAAAATTCATATGGAACCAGATGAGAACTTAAACAGCCATCCTGGGCAACAAGAGGAAGGCAGGGGAAGTTGCAATTCCAGCCTTCAAGTTATACTACAAAACTACAGTGATAAAAACAGCATGACTTTGGGGAAAAAACCGCAGACATGTGGATCAGTGGTACAAAGTGGAGGATGCAGACTCCAAGCAAATTCAGATACCTGATCTTTGACAAAGGGACCAAAAACTTACACTGGAGGAAAGATAGCCTCTTCAACAAATACTGCTGGGAAGACTGGGTATCCACATGCCAAGGACTGAACCCAAATCTCTCACCATACACTGAACTAAAATAAAGATGAATCATATTCATCTTGAAGATAAAATAGGTAAAACTCTTGAAGACATTGGTGTAGTCACACTGAGAATCAACAATGGGATCACATCAAATTAAAAAGCTTTCGCACAGCAAAGGAAACAAGTGATACAATCAGAAGAGACAACTTACACAATGGGAAAAAAAATTTGCCTGCTCGTCCTTGGACAGAAGACTAATACCTAGAATATACAAAGAACTGAAAAATTTGGACCTCCCTAAATAAAAGACCAAATGCAAAAATGGGCAACTGAGATGATCAGATGTTTCTCATAAGTAAAAATGGCCAATAAATGCATTAAAAATTTTTTAACATCTCTGGTCATTAGAGATTGCCAACTAAAGCAGCATCCCACTTCACCCCAGAGAGAATAGCTACTGTGAAGAAATCAGGTAAAAACAAATGCTGGTGAGGCTGCATGGGGAAAAGAATCCTCCTTCATTGTTAGTGGGACTGTAAACTAGTACCACCACTGTGGAAATCAGTATGGAGAGTCTTCAAAAAGCTACAAATAGAAAGTCCATTTGACTCAGCTATTCCTTTCCCTAGGTATCTTCCCCAAAGAATTAAAGACACCATATTTCATTGTTATGTGCATATTCATATTTAGAGCAGCACAATTCACAATAGCTAAATCTTTTCATTTCTTTTTTCACAGGGTCTCACTATGTAGTTCAGGCTGACCTTGAAGTCACTATGTATCCCAGGCTGGCCTAGAACTCACGTCGGTCCTCCTGCCTTAGCCTCCCGAGCACTGGGATTACAGACATGCTCCACCACATCTGGCACAATAGCTAAATCTTGGACTTCATTTAAATGTCCACAAACAGATGAATGGATAGAGAAAATGTGATATTTAAAAGGCAAAAGATTTATATGATCTGAAGAGAAACCAGAGTATAGAGACAATGTGATATTTATACATAATTTAGTACTACTGTGCCATAAAGGTGGAGTCAGGAGTCTTTTATAGGCAAATGGATGAACTTGAGACCACAATGTTAAGTGAAATAAATCACACACCCAAGCTTAAATACTGCACAGTTTCTCTAATATGGAAAACCTATAATATAAATAAAAAGAAAAATAAAAGATATGGAGGAAAGGATAAAAAAGATGTATTTTTATACAGTGGAGTATTATTCAGCTATAAAGGAAGATAAACTTGAGGGTTTTATAGATAAATGGCTGCAACTAGAGACCATACTCATAAGTGAAATAAATCGGACCCACATGTGTAAACATCATATTGTCTCCCTAGTGTAATATCCTGCAAGAGTAAATAAAATCTGAAAGGTATAATAGATACTGTGAAAGGGAAAGTAACTGCTCAAAAGGAAAGAACAACTGGGATGAGGGACAGGAGAAAAGAAAGAAAGAAGGGAGGAAATATATATATATATATATACACACAAGATAGCTAAGATAATTGTACTACTAATTTCTATTGGTTTATTGAAAGGAACAGTTAATGCTTTTTTTTGACCAATTTTACATGCTTATATCTGGTAATCTGAGCAACTACTTTGAAGACAACAATATGCAATATAACAACCATTATTCAATCCCTATCATCTTGTTTTTTGAAATTCTGTATCATTTCTAACCTTTTTTATTCTTTTAAAACAAGATAGATAATAGGGGAAAAAAGAATTGGAGGGAGGTGGGAGGGAGAGTAGGAAAAGAAAATGCAGCCAGGAGTAAATGGAAGGAAAAGGGTGTAAAAAGAATTGAGAACTGGTTTGCATATGTACCACAAGGCATGTAGTGTTTGTACTGAAAACTTGTGCTAATGAAAATAATGATAAGGGAACAGTGATCAACATTAATTTAACAACCCCAAGCAAGCAAATCATAGCACACAGAACATAGTACTGCGACAATACATGCTCAGGCAATTTTGAGAAAAAAAGAAAGATAAATTAATGCCCATTTTTTGGGGGGTGGGTCTGGTTTGAAAGAGAGTCTTGCTATGCAGTTCAGGCAGGCCTTGAACTCACTTTGTAGCCCAGGCTGGCCTTGAACTTTCAATGACCCTCCTGTGTCTGTCTGCCTTCCTGGTGCTAGGATTACAGGTGTGCACCCCCGCGGCTGACTAGAATGGTATTTCTGCCTTCAGTCATGATTATGGGTTCTCTCCAACATGATCACTGCCATCTATAGGATATGCCTAGTGTTTTAACTGAACTTTAGAGTCAGATTGCAGCAGTACTCAGAGGCGATGTCTATTATAAGCCATCTGGCTTGTGTTTGCTGCCAGCTGTTTGGCTGAGAATTTCATCAAGGTGCTCTTGGGACTTTGTAAAGGTTGTCTTCCTCAGTGTCTGATCAGCTGGGAACTTTCTAGTTTACCTTCATTGAGGCCGGCACTGTGGCTATTTGCTTGACGTCATCTGTTTGCATATGCCGTCCAGTCACTGAATTCGAAGCATTGGAACTCAGCAAATGTGAGCTGCAGTCACCTCTGATGAAGGTTTAGCAGAAGCCAATGGCTTGAGCATGCAGCCAGCCTGATACCACCCCATAAACTATTGAGAAGAGATGGTTGCAATGGTGCTGAAGATGCTACGAGGAACATGATGCTAGGAGATCTCTTTCATGTAGAATAATATGGCTATTTTATGACTTGCATTGCTTGCCCTTGGCCATTTTAATAAAGTATGTGGCACTACCGTTTTAATCAGCTTCATGCCTTTGATGTTGCTACTTATTTATTTATTTACTTTGTTTTTTGGAGACAAGGTCTCCATATGCAGTGAAGGCTGACCTTCAGCTACCTTTCAGCCCAGGTTGGCCTTAAACTCACGGTGATCTTTCTGCCTCAGCCTCCTGAGTGCTGGGATTACAGGCGTGCACCACCTGTAAGGAACTAGGCTTCTCATTCATTATTTAGATTTTTCTACTGCTGTATTTGCTAAAATGACAATCCCTTCTCAAATTGTGTTGCATCAGACACGTAGTACTGATTTCTTGATTTTCATTTGTAGCAAATCAAAATCCCTAGCAATGAACAGTCTTTTTGAGACAGGGTCTTGCTATACAGTTTGGGTTGGCCTTGAGCTCACCATGTAGCCCAGGCTGGTCTCGAACTCACAACAGTCCTCCTGCCTCAGCCTCCCAAGTGCTGGGATTAGAGTCATTCACCACCGCGCCCGGCACACAACAGTCTTCTCTCCCTCATGCTATACTTACTCCAACTGTGAAGTGTTAAAATCCTCAGTCAGTTTGGTTTGCCAGGCAGACCCTTCCTCAGGAGCCAACCAGGAACACTGGATCCAAATAATACATCTGTCATTCACTGGGACTTACAACCTTGAAAAACACCCAGTGTTATAAATATGTGGCTTTTAAATTTGTTACAGGGAAAGATCTATGGCTGCTTTATCAACTTGATGGTTATAGAGATAGAGAACATACAAGCAGTTGGCACAGTTTTAGGTTGGTAAATATTGATCAAGAGGGTCAGGAATGAGTTCGTCCCATGCACTCTAAGTACCATTGTGTTTGCCATGTATTAATGTAAACGTTGTACTGATTTCTTGATTCTTCCTTTGTCTGGATTAATCTTATTTCATTGACTAGGCTTTGTTGTTGACTTTGGTAAATCTGACGTTTCTCATTGGTTTACTGTGCTAGGTCGTTCAGAAATATGTATCGCAGCATTTCTATTACTTGTCTTTGTCTTCTTTTTGAGAGAAAGGGTGTCTGTATGTAGCCTGGGCTGGCTGCAGATTCATGACCTTCCTGCTTTCACCTCATGCATGCCAGGATCACAGACGTGCACCACCACACGTAGTCTTTATTACTTATTCTATGCTTTAAACGTAGCCCCTCATTTTATTTATTTTTTAAAATGCACATTATGGTCCAGGTATTTAGCCCAGTGGCACAGTGCCTGTCTGGCAAGCATGAGGTTGTGAGTTTGATTCCTGGTACCAAAAAAAAAAAAGATTGCACATTATATAATCTGCTGGAATTTTTACTGTGATTTTATTGAATCTAAAGATCAATTTGAAGAAGTTAAATTTTTTGATAAAGTTTTTTGTTTTGTTTTTTGAGATGGAGTCTCACTATGTACTTCAGGCTGGGCTTGAACTTGCAGTGGTCCTCCTACCTCAGCCTCCTGATTGCTGGGCTTACAGGTGTGCACCACCATGGCTTTAAGAGTTCTTTATCTATCCTGGCTTTAAGAGTTCTTTATCTGTTCAAGTCCCTTATCACATGTATGTTTTTCAGACATTTTCTTCTGTCTTTAGGTAATTTTCTCTTCCTTTTCCTTCTCTGGATGAAATCCAGGGGTGCTGTACCACTGAGGTGCATCCTTCATGTTTTTAAAAAAATGTTTTATTTTGATATAGAGTCCTGGTGTTAACTAGCACTTCTCCTGCTTTGGCCTATTGAATAACTGGGATTACAGGTGTGTGCCACCGCCAAGCTTTTTATTTTATTTTTTAAACTTTTAATTGTATTTCTCAAAGAATTCAAGTTCTTTGTTTTTTCCCCTGCAGTACTGGAGATTGAGCCCAGGGCCTTTGCAAGTGAGCTATATCCCCCGGCCCCCTTTTTAAATTTTGAGATAGGGTCTTACTCTGTCATTAAGTTTCCCAAGCTGGACTCAAAATTGTGAACCTGCTGGCTCTCGTACCTGGAATTCCAGCACTCTGGGAAGCTGAGAGAAGAGAGTAGAAGCTTTAAATTTTGATGAAGCCCCATTTATCAAAATTTTCATTTCTGGATTGTGCTTTTGGTGTCTTCTTTGTGAAAGATTAGCCTAATTCACAGTCTCAAAGATTTTCTATGAATTTTGAATTATTTCTGCATTATTTCTGAAAAGATTATTCTTATGTTGGAATAATTCCCTTTACACCTAGGCCATACATAAGTAATTTTTGTGTTGGGTTGATTTATAAGCTTTGTTCTGTTTCACTGACTTATGTGTTTGTCCTTTCACTGATACCGCACTGTCTTGATTACCATAGCTTTATTTATTTATTTATTTTGGTACTGGGAATTGAACTCAGGGACTTGCTCTTGCCAGGCAGGTGCTTATGCCACTGAGCTATATCCCCAGCCCTACTGTAGCTTTATAATAAGTCTTAGAACCTGTTAATGTGGATCCTCTAATTTTGCTCAGTATTCAGAGTTCTCGTGACTGTCCTAGTTACTTGGCTTTGCTTGTCATCATTTCAGAATTGATTAGTTATCCAAGGACAGAATTGATTTGTTGAGTTTTATAGTCTGTATGAACATCTTGCTTGGATTTCAGTTGGGATGTGTCGTATTTTCAGATTGGCTGTGCAACCTCGCATATTGACTCTTTGTGTGTTAAGCTTAGTGCCACCCTAGTGCCAAGTCACCAGTTCTGTGTTCCCGCTTTTTCTTTATCAAAACTACCAGTTTCTGGAGTATTGGTGATCTGTCCTGCCTCTCTCTCCCTGGTATTCTCCTTCTAGTGCTGCGCCTGTTCCTTTGACTGTGTTTCCCACTTCTGGTTTTTTTCTCCTTCTACTCTATTCTGTATAAACCTGCCATTACTATGCCTACAAATTTTCAGTGTATTGCCTATTTTATAGGGTAAAATGTATATTATTCACTGAACATTTTTGGGGCTGACATATTCTTTGATTCTTTTGGGACTATTTGCTCTGATCACATCTCATGCTGTTTTCTTTGTCCTTTGCTTCTGCAAAAATGGAACCACATGCCTTCCTTTTATTGCTCTCTGCCATGCTCATATTGTTTCTTCCTGAAAATCTTCACATCTTCCCTCCTCCTCAGGTATATGTTATATATATACAATTTACACATAAATAATTTATATATACACATATATAAATTCTATCTACTCCTTAAAGATCTAATTTTGCCATAATACTTTTTAGTTGAATTTGGTCTTACCTTTCCCATAAATTCACTTAGTTCTCTTCGTACATTCATAAGACAGCGACACGTTTGTATCTTGTGTGATAATTAGCTACACACTTTGCCTCTTGTTTTGTTTATAGCATAGTTTTCCTGAGGACCTAATCTAAATTTTAAAAAAATCTCTGGATTTGTATCATTTAGCATATAACGGTCTCTCAATAAATCTTTAGGGAATTAATGAAAAAATATATTGACTAGATCAGACAGTGACCACAGCATGTAATCAATCTCAGATATTAGATGAGGAGTACATACTGAATGACCTGTAACAAGTTTTGACTAAGCTACCTACCAATCTTCATAAAACTGAGATAAAGCCAGCCCCCATTTTCCATTAATTCATTAGGGGCCTATGACTAGTTCTGCATTCTTAATATTTGTGGGTGTTGCTCATTGGACAGCAAGCACTGAGCCAAAGCAGGTGCTTTGAGAAGAGTGAAAATATCAATGTTCAGTGCCACTTGGAGGCCCTGCCACTTCTTCAGGGCCATCTCATGTTTGAGCTTCTTCTCTCTTTTCCCGTCTCCATATCCACGGCCTGTCACTGCCCTCATGTCCTTTGTATGAGCTCAACTTCGTCCCTCCTTTCCAACATCTCATTCAGCAAACAAAATTGCATCCCTAGCAAAATCTCCATTTATTCCAGATCCAAAATCTAACATTGCATATAAAAAAGACAAAATCAGGAAGCCGAATGACCCTTCTCTATAAATATATCACCAGAGAGTTGAAGAGGTATGACATCCTGCGGGCATTTCCCTCGTCACTCGCTGGCTCATTCTCCCTTGTCAGTTTTTCTCATCTCTTTTCCGGCCTTCAGCTCTTCACTGCAAGCTGATGACCCTTTCCGTGAATAGATCCTGCACCCTTGTCCTCCTGTTCAGTGGGCAGCTGGCCCGGCTAAGCCCCTCTGCTCCCACCCAGGCTTTTTCCCATTTAAAGAACTCTTCTCCTGACATTCACTCCCCCGGCCCCACCTATGTACCCCAACTTTGTGCTAAACTGTAAAATTTCCACCAATACCAAATGCACATAATAGCTCCTATATTTTAAAAAGATTACATGATTATAATTCCAGCACACTGGGAGGCTGCGGCAAGAGGATCACAAGTTCTATCCCAACTTGGGCAAATTAGTAACTTAGGAAGACCCTTTCTCAAAATTAAAAAAAAGATAAAAGGCCTGGCAATGTCACTCAGTGTAAATGCCCCTGGGTTCAATTGTCAGTACAGCAGAATCAAAGCAAAACAAAACAAAAACAAAGCTAAAATAATAGGGGTTGTTGATAGGATGGCTGCCAGTGAGAGTCTGAAAATGGTAGAACTGTTGGTATTTTTAGGGTGTGACAATAGCCTTGAGTAACTAAAGATAGAGAATAAAATCAATGGGGACTTCAAGAAGTGATAAATCTGGTGGTTTTTGGTTTGTTTTTCTAAGACAGGGTCTCACTACATACTTCAGACTGGCCTCACACTCACTATGTAGCCCAGGCTGACCTCGAACTTGTGACTTGCCTTCCTCAGCCTACCCAGTGCTGGGATTACAGCCAAGGACCACCATGCCTGGTGTTAAGTAGGTGAACAGACTACATGGATGTTGACGTCATGAAGAAAGAAGACCACACACATGGACACACAGAGAGAGGGGAAGAGAGGGAAAGGGACAGGGAGAGTAGAAGAGAGAAGAGAGGTGTTACATATTCCTTAAAAGTATGATCAAAGCTACACATGCAAGAAGTAGCTTCTAACTATAACACTTTAACCGTATCCAAAGACAGGCCTTCTATACATTTTTACCCCCTAGTCATCCATCCATATATATATGTCTATCCGTCCAAGCATTTATGTAACTAATAACCACCGCTTATCTGGGATTTGTTGAAATACACTTTTGGAAGAAAAGTATCTTCTCTCAATGCAGCGGCAAAGAAACTTGTCTTCCGATTTCTAACGGTAGGGGGCAGCCTCGCATTTCTAAAGTTTCCGGAGACCCTCACGGAGCTGACTGCACAATAGTGGCAGCCCGCTTAATGTTGCTTTCTAAAAAGACGTTGCTAAACTGGAGGAAGGAGACTGTTTACCTTGCACCTTGTAAAATTAGGGGTGAACCATGCAGTTTTTTCTCCCCTCATTATTCACTGGCAGGCATTATGCTGGAAAAGAACATTTTAATTACGAAGATGGGAAGCTTGGATCATGAAGTGTCATCTCTTAGTGAAACAAGGAAAGCAGTACGAAATCTTCAGGTGTGACAAACATCCGAGCATTCCTACCTGCATCGTGTTTCTGTAGTGTTCAGGAGTTGCCTTATTAATAGTAAAATGTCTTACCTCCGCAAAATCTTTTAAAAGCCACTATTTCCCAGCCCAGGCACGACTTAATACAGTTTTGCTCGCTCCATAGGTAATGAACTGTGAAACTTGAAAATATTATTTGGGCCAGTAAAGAGTAATTTTATTTTATGTAATAACCACTTATAACGACTCACCACAGCTTGATGTGAAGAGCTGGGCTAGTTAGAGGTTAACACCCCAATCATAAGCTAACAATGAGAATAGGCTAGATGGGCCTTTCTTTTATAATGAAACATTTACAATAATAACCTTGTAAAAAATAATGATATCTATTTAAAGCTCATTTATTTCCCAGCTAAGTGGCAATTTCTCATCGCTCAAAATGCTAATAATTCCTCCAGAAACCTTAGGGATAATCTAATTCATGTGTGTTCATTAAAAAACCTGGTTAAAATAAGCAGGTGATTCTGTTTTAATAATGTCTGTCCTACCAGCAATAAGACAGTCTCAGTTGCAAACAAATATATCAACAAACAGATTTTCTTTAAAGCACACAGGGTCTCATATCATTCCCAAATTAGCCAATTAGCATGATGCTATTGGAAGAGCTAATTAAAAAGTGCATTTAGACTAAGAAATGTTTCCTGAGAGTAATCTGGAGCGTATAACTCTTATTCCACCTGTAATTACTATGCTTGATTTTCCCCTCTGTAGACAGAGGTGAGCATACTTCCACCTGGGTAGAGGAAAAGAGTTTTCATTTTCTCTTGAACTGGAACATGATGTCAGTACTGAATCAGTATACATCTATCTTTTTAAAAGGCACTCTCCTAAGTTAGGAGGCGGTTAAGTAGAAACTGGAATTAAGTCTAAGAATGCTAACTCTGTCTAGAGATCTAGCCTGAAATTTGTCCTATTGAGAATGTTTTCATAAGAATCTTTGGTAGAAAATTTCATCACATCTTGCAGTAAATATATCTGTCTTGAGATTAGAAATAGAAGAATTTTTCTGGGCAAAAGTGGTGGCATGGGGGAAGACAGGTGACACATAGCATTTCATGTTGGATATCTTCCAAGCTAATGTTTTTCCAATTTTCAGGTACATATTCATTACCTGTAGAGCTTGTTCAAATACAGACTCTGTTGCGGAGAAGGCCTCCAGAGTCTGCATTTCTGAAGATTCCTGGTGCTGTGGTGCTGGTGGCTGGCCGTCTTACTTTGAGTGATGAAGCTTTAAGTTTTCTGGCATTTCTATGCCTGTGCTTTATGGAGATCAGCTCAGAATTATTCACACTTGTAGGATATATAGGCCTTTTACTCTTTACACTCTTGCTGTCTGCATGTGAACTTCCTTTTTGTATTATTTCTTTTAAAAATTAACCTTTTTATTCTAGAATAAATTGTTTTAGGTTTGTAGAAAAATTATGATTGTAGTCTGTCATATTTGACTTTTTATACTAGTCAGGTGCATATAATAAATGAAGAAATACTGATATTATTACGTTAGTCAAGTTCATACATTATTCAAAACTCTTCTTTTTTTACCTGATGTCTTTTTTTCTGTACCAGATTCCCATCTAGGATGCCATACCACATTTAGTTGTCACGTTTTCTTGGGCTACTCTTGGCTATGACAGGTTGTCAGACTTTCCTTGCTTTTGGTGACCTTGACAATTTTGAGGAGCACTTGTTAGGCGTTTTGTAGAATGGTCCTCAGTTTAGGATTTGTCATTGGAATTTGCCTCATTTTTCATGTGTTTAGCCTGGTGTTACGTATTTTTGTGGGAAAATTATAGACGTAAATGGTAAATTACCATTTTTGTCTATCCTATCAAAGGCCCACACTTCGATGGCCCCTGACTTACACGGGTTCATCTTATGATTTCTCGCTTTACAGCGGTGTGAAAGTGATATACACTCAGAAGGAGCTATACTTTGTGAATTCTGATCTTTCCCTAGGCTAACGATAGGTAGCAACATAGACTCACGTGATACTGCACAGTGCGTGCGTTCTACAGCTCCCACAGCCATGTGCTCATGCTAGGAAGGAACCAACCCTGTGCAGTGCGCTGGGTTGCTAAGTTACCATGTTGATCAGATTAGGTGTATTAAATGCACTTTTGACTTAACAGTATTTTCAATTTGTTTTTTTTTTTTTTAATTTTATTTTAAAGACAAAAGAATGGAGACATATGAACCAGAAAAGCCATAAACAATACAGAAAATATAAAGTTATACAGAATATAGCAGGGAGTTAGCACTGGATGTTGTATTACATAGTTATCTTCACATTAGTTAACACAAAAACATTAAAGGGAATACCAAATTATAGATAAGATAGTAGGGAATTTGCACTGGATGCTGTATAATATAAAGTTATCTTCACGTCTGCTAATACAAAAACGACTGAGGAAATACAGAATTATAGAGAAGATAGAAGGGAATTACCTCTGGATGCTGTCCTACATAATGTTACCTTCATCTTTGTTACTCAGGTTACACAGATGATGGCCCTTTTGATCAGTTCGTTTTTTCTCCTCCCTCATCTCTGTTGCCCTACCACTCAATCAGTCATCTTCCCTGTGATAATAACTGTACTCCAGGGTTTATCTATATCCTTGGACTCTCACCTTGGGAAGAGATATAGCTGCCTCAGACTATACTATAACATACAGGGGTGTATACCAACTGCCATGGTTGGAGGTGGGAAAGCACATAATGCTCACAGCGGACCGCCCAGCTCCACCCTGTCGTCCTGCTATGGGTGGGGGCGGGTCCAGACCATGTGGCTCCAGCATTACCGTTCCCCACCCCTTGCAGCTGGGCAATGGGTCTCCGAAGCTGAAGCTACGAATGCCGAAACGAGGGCGTGGGCCAGGGGTGTGCTTGGAGCGGCAACCTCCTCCCTCTCTATCTCGTCTCCCTCCAACTGCGCCAT
>PVLD010015070.1:0-41766 GCA_004027595.1 Dinomys branickii
AAAAAAAAAAAAAACACACTTGTGTTTAAAATAAAAAACTCAAATTACTGTTCAGTAAGATAGTATAGCTTTTGTAGTTAAATTTTCAGTATACCAACACTTTCAGTTCCCCAAAACAGTATCATTCACAGATTCCTGACTCACTACCTTTATATTTGAAGGAACCAAAAGAGAAAACATTTAGACATGTGCAAAGTTAGTTTTTTACATTAATCCCAGAAATTTCAATTTCACTTTTCCTAAATGCTAGTGTTTTGTTTTTTGTGGAGGGCAGAAAAAAGAATCAATGTTTAAAATCCTCTCAGATTAACATTCTGTTTTGAAAGCAGTTGCCAAAAGCTTTTAATGCTAAGTAAGAAAAGTGTCAGGAACACTAACAAATCAGAACAAATGCTAACGTAATAGTGCAATGCACAGGTAGAATACTCATTCAATTATCAACACATTTTTCCTTGCAAGATCTTTTCAGTTACCTTTTTTGGGGGTCAGATTCACTATTTTGCCTTTGTTGGTAAAGCAACATCCTGAGGAAATATTTTTCAATATATAGCTCATGAAATTTTCCTCAAAGAGCTGGTTTTAGGGTCAAAAACCCTTTCCTCTAGTAATAGCTCCAGGTTATGGTTTAATTTGTAAATGGTAGAAAACAAAGTTATGAATTATGTCTGCAGATTTCATAATTTTTCTCAGTGGAAGAGACACCAGTTCATTGAAATAAACTTGCAAATTTTATAGTTAGCCTCTGAATGTATCATTTCTTTTCAAGACCAGGAGAAATGGATTTTCAACATGAGGAAAGAAATAGGTAAATATGTCTAGAAAAAACTACTGCTATCCCCTTGTTTAGAAAACTAGGGGCTGGGGATATAGCTCAGTGGAATAAGCGCCTGCCTAGCAAGCGCAGGGTCCTGAGTTCGATCCCCAGTGCCGCCAAAAAAAAAATAGAAAACTAGGTTCCAACAAATACCAAAATCATACAAAAAGCCAGTATGGTACTGCATGCAATCCCAGTTACTTAGGAGGATGATGTAGATGATCGCAAGTTGAGGCCAGCTTGGACAACTTGGGAGAGTTCTCATTTCAAAATTAAAATGGCCATGTATGTAGCTTGGTGGTAGAGTGCCTTTGGGGTGGATCCCCAATACTGGGATGGAGAGTACATTATAACCAATTTTCCCTAAAAGCAATATAGATCTGGTGGTAGATTTTTTCAAATCATTTTTGGGCCACTGGTTAATGCACTAGATGTCTTTCTGATTGACAATTTTTTTTTTTTTTTTGGCGGTACTGGGGATCAGAACTCACGACCCTGCGCTTGCTAGGCAGGCGCTTATTCCACTGAGCTATATCCCCAGCCCCAACAAGTAATGTTTATAGTGATGCAGTTTCTTTATTTCTACTGCATAGGCACTTTTGTTTTTATGTATTTCATGAGAGAAAAGAGATTATATTCTACAATCAACTGTAATCATAATCACTCTAAAGTTTGAAAAGTCAAAATTCAATACCAACCTGTGACTAATGACACCAGCATCTGCCAGCAGCTCAAATATTCGTACCAGTTGTACTCGTAAAATATCTCGACGCCTGCGCCGTTTCATATTCTGTTCCAAAGACACAAAGATATTCATTAGAAAGCCTTTAGGGAAGTGCAAAGAACACTTGGTATAACTTGGAAAGAACACTGTGAAGGCCAGGGAGCTTCCACGTTGATCAAAATTATTTTGCTTGAGCAGTATAGATTGAGAACACTGTGCCAGCTACTACCTCAAAGAGGTGTATTTGGACAGCATGAAATTAACAGCCAAATAAAATCACAGGACATCTTACATGTAACACCTCTTTTGTGCGGGGGAAATAAAATTCTACAGTTACTTTTAACTGATTTGATGATCTGACAGTTTTAGAAGAACTGAAGCAATCAGTAAACTGCTATTATTGAGTTATACTGAATCCCTAAGCTACTCCTCCAAATATGACAGGATAGCAAAAATAATCCTAAGGGGATTTAAAAATCTCCAGATTTTGCTCATGCAAAAGTTTGCCATTTCATTAATTTTGGCACACACACACACAAAATAAATTTAAAAAATAAATAAAAGAAAACAACCTAAGAGGCTGAGACAGGAGGACAACAATTTTAAGCTAAGCTTTGGTAACTTGGCAACTCACAGGGAACCTATCTTGAAAGTAAAAAAATGAGCCAGGGATATAGCTAAGTGTGAAAAGGTACTGGGCTCCATCCCTGGTACTGAAAGAACAAAAATAATAACATAAAGCAAAACAAAAGCTTCTTGGCTTACTATAGAATGAATAAATGTATTTATATTACTATGATCAGGAGAACCTAATGGCTAGAATCTAACAGTTATAACATTTCAACTTGATTCTCTATTTTAAAAGAAGCAATACAGGAGTAAAGTGTAAATCTCCTGTATCACTTTCTTATTCACTATTTGAGGCACTTTTCACAATACAGAGCAATTAAAAACATATTAGTCTTTCATTTCCATGTCCACGGTCTGCTTTCTTGATTTCCACAAACAGTCAATTTGCTGATGACCAATTCACTAAATTTATTTCCTTGCAGTCTTTCTAAAGTTTTTAGTAATTTATTCTGCATGACATGGTTTCCTGACAGTCCTGGAAGATTTCTGCAAAGTTTTAAATGGTCTGTTTTCATTTTGTCTCCCTAGGAAGACTGAATCTAAGACTCTCAAACTACCGCTTGCATTCCAGTCACAAGACTGAACACATCTAATGACTTGGTGTGATCAAGTTTTCCCTGGAATTAGAAGTATAAACGCTGCTCCTTCATTTCAATTCCATTTCCCTCTGATAAGTCATCACACACAATAACCAGAATGATCATTCCAAAACAAAAATTAAATCAATTAAATAATGGAGATAATTTCACCACTCTACAGGGTAGAATTAAGGAAGGAAGTGAGGAATTACGGATGATGTTTCTAAGTCTCTAACACACCAGCTGTTATCACCTATTTAAGTGCCTCGGGGGACCCCCAACATTAACAGAAGTAATTTTAAAAGTCTATCAGATGGATCTAAGCTAATTTACAAAAATGGATTTCTGGGAACTACCCCAGGGATTCTCATTCAATAGATCTAGGAGGCTATAAATTTTAGCAAGATCTCAGTATAACTTTAGATGTCACTGGCATATAGCAACCACCAGTCTATTGAACAAAGGTGAAAGTAGGAGCCCTCTCCCATGCCCTATCTCTCTCTTTTATGGTGCTGACGATCAAACCCAAGGCCAAAATATGTTAGACAATTGCTCTACCACTAAGCTGCATTGTCAGACAAAAGGAGGAGTCTTTCATGAAGTAGTTTTTAACCTGCTATCTAATCTGATACTCATTCACTTTCTTCCATAGTATTACCATGCAAAAAAATGTATAATTTTCAAATTCTTTTGTAAAATTTGCAAATCTGCCTAGACTGCCCTTCCTTTCCTTGTCCACTGGGGAACATGCTTCAAAATTCACCTTAACATTAGCACTTCTTTGCACCCATCTGGGGCTTTCTTCTCTCTAGTTTTTATAATCCCTTAGCTAGGAAATATTCAAATGTATGATAAATTATTGTAATTATGATTTACATAATCATCTGCCTCACTAAACCTACAGTTCCTGAAAGTTGCATGCAATCTGTTACAAATCTATTGATTTGAGATTCAACATCCAGGATTATCAACCATGACTCATATGTAAAAGCAGGCCGAGAGCACCTGCTATTATAAATAAAATTTTTTGTGAAATAGTCACATCCAACTGTTTTGTAGTATATGAATACTTTCACACCACAGACATAGTTCAATGATTGTAACAAAGACTATACAGAAACATTTACTATCTGATTTTCTACAAAAAGTTTGCCAATTCTAATATATACTATGCTGTCTATTCTCATATAAGCTATAGAAATTTTTCATCCATTGTACATAGTGAGTTTTTGTGAGCTCTCCTATGTGAGGAAGAATCTATATGAGAAAAAGAAGGCTGAAAATGTACTAGGAAATCTTTTATTTCTTCACTTCTAAGTTTTGATATAATATACAGGCTATAGTAGAAAAGTTAAGTGTTTGCCAAGTACATGTTTGATACAGAAAATGACAGAAAACACCTTACCTCTGGCCTTCTTTCGAGTGCTTCTTTAATTATGGGATGTAATTCCTCTATTAGTTCCCTGGAAGAAAAATGTTATAATTCTTCCTATTAATAGTGAAAACAAATTTGATATTTATAAATATGAAATTATTTCTATAAAGATATAAACTGACAAATGTTAACCTTAATCCTACTATTTTAAACAGTTTTTATTGTTTTAGCTTTCTTATAAAATAATACGTTATTTTCCAGAACATTTGTAAACTACAAAAATGGTGTAGGCCACTTATTTTAATTTATAAAGGTTAGTACCATCAATGCTTTTGTTTAATCGTTCTGCAACCTATACACACTTTATGTAGTTGAAACATTATTACACAGAAAATGGTACTTTCTTCCTGAACACTAGTTATTACTTTCATGCACCATTAATTAATTCATGATGCTCTATTATAGGGTGGGCTACCATAATTTTCCTAAATATGTTTATTGCTGAATCATTCAATTTTATGTAACTTTCCATTACTGCAAATATTACCTGAGTGAATGGATTTCTGTATTAATCACTTTTCATTTCTGATTATCTCCTTAGGACTAGCTTTTATAAATTAAATGAATGGCTCAAAGGGTATGAACTTGATGAGAAAGACCAATTGTTCTTCATTTATACTGACTATAAATTGAAAATATTCTCCTTATATAAGATTTGGAAAATTTTAAAAAGCCCAAGAAAAGAAAATCCACTCAGTTTCACCATTTAGTGAAAATTGCTGGCACTCAAAGGATTTGCTTCAAAATTGGTTCTACTTACAGAAATTTCATTATTTTTAAGAAGCTGAAATAATTTTTCCCCACTTTTTCCATTAGCATAATAGTATATTTATTTATCATAAAAGTACTTTTCCAACTTCCTTTACAATGAATGCTATTTCACACCTATAGATGTAGTTAGTTTATTAACCTCATTCTCTCATACATGGTGCCTTGGAGGAAGAAATAAATCATTAAATATCACTCATATCAACTGAGGAAATGCTCAAGAATACATTCAGAGCCTAGGAGAAAGCAAAATAGCAGAACCTCAGGTGAAAATGAAGAATATGCTTCACTGACATAAAAATATCAAGAATGATGGAAAATATGTACGTAAATACTCTTTGAAAGACTTTCTCTTAGAGAAGAAAACAGGGGTTAAAACCACTAGACCAA
Organism: Dinomys branickii; assembly: GCA_004027595.1. Taxonomy (NCBI): domain Eukaryota; kingdom Metazoa; phylum Chordata; class Mammalia; order Rodentia; family Dinomyidae; genus Dinomys; species Dinomys branickii. The sequence continues at coordinate 5,340 of PVLD010015070.1, forward strand.
CATTACCCATTAATAAAATCACTGTGTAAGTAATTGAATAAGAAAATATTTAAGATTTATATGGCATAATATTCTTAGAATATATTTTTACATAGAGTTTTAACTTTTCACAGTAACTCTGTATGATGGGGATGTAGCTCAGTAGTAGAGTGCGTACTGAACATGTATGAGGCTTTGGTTCAATCCCCAGCAACCACAAAAAAGAAAAACGAGAACAGCATCAAGAAAATGGGGTAAATCTTAATGTACTCAGTAAAAATGAAGAAATAAAGGATCAAAAATATTAGCTGATTTAACTGGTACTTACCTAGTTAACTGGCAAAAGTCAGGACTGGTATGCAAATATCCTAATAAATAATCTGCTAAACTCTACCACACCCTCTCTCTAAACACATTTATTTATTTGTTTATAAAATGGCATGAAATTTGAATTTTAAATATCTTGCTTATTTACTTTCTGACTTGTGGGGTTATTTATTTTTTATGGTGCTGGGGTTTGAACCCATGTCCTTATGCATGTTACACAAGTGCTCTACTTCTCACAATATTTTAGTGCAAAGAAAAGATAAGAAGGCAATTACCTAAAAGCTCCTGGGTTGGTCCTGCCAAGACCTAGAACCAGGGATTCTGTGATTTCCATGCTCTCAGAGCGCATCATTGGAACTATATGCTTAAACAATGATGAAGGGGATGGGATGCCAATAATCTGAGAAAAAACAGTATAACAGTCATTAATAATACTACAACCAACTAAATAATTCAACATTTCAGCAGTCTTTGTTCAAGAATAATGAACTGATGAGACTTGTTTTGTGAACATGAGTAAAATAAAATTCTTCTATAATAGTCATCAGAGTTCTTCAGACACCTGGTCTTAAGTTTTCTGACTTTGTTCAACCCACACACATTGATATTTTGTGTCCTATTCCAAAAACTATGTAACTGTTCTTGTCAACATCCATTGTACCACATGATTTAGGGGAATTGTAGAGAGGCACTTAATTAAATGATTCTTTGTGATAATTCAGAAGTACAACTCTAGGAACCTGAAAAAGGGAGAATGAGTTCGTTTTTCTTAAAAACATTCATTCATTATGATGAATTTAATGAGCAAGGGCCCTTCCAATCAATGAAAAACTACATGTATTATTGATTCCAACTAAGAATCCACAAAAATAGTAATGGGATTTCTTGATATATTTGCTTTATTACAGGTGAAAGAACTTGTGAAATATTCATTTCATGGCACTATTCAGAGACATAGTGGACCCAAAAAACTTACTTTGGAATCAATACTGTAGCCACTGTCGGGTGTGGATGCCAATGTCTCAGGAGGAGAACACCTCACAGAGCCTGCAGATGTTGAAGATGATGTGGATGTTGCTGCACTGCAGCAAAGAATCAGATAGTTTCTCCACAGGCCAATGTACGAGTCACTGCTTGTGGTCATATTTACTTTCTTAGCATTGATGGGGCTACTAAGGGAAAAGAAGAAAGCCAAGTGGGTATAAATCACAATGTGCTCTTAAAACTTTTATAGAATGACTGCTAAATTGCCATGCACTTAAGGAGGGTGGTTAGTGCAGAGTTTTTATCAGTAGCGCTCAATGTCTGTGGAATAAGACATAAATGGAATTAGACATACACCATGCATTAGGCATGGTGCTATTAAGCAGACTAACAGAACTTGGTGAGGTCCAACACATGAAAAGGGTAAAGGATTCACAACTCTGTATCCTTTGTGACTTTCTTCTCCCTCTTAGACTATCAATGTAGTGTGGCACATTACTTATGGGACTTCCGATTGGTACCACTTTTCAGATGCATACTTTATGAAAGGTCACAGTCTACACAGTTTTAAACTTATATTGGGAAAATAACTTACTTTACATCAATCTGTGGGGACAACAACTGAAGCCTTGTGTATGCAAACATCCAAGCATAGCTCACAGCTGTAGAGCAGTGTTTTGGAAGGTTTTCTTGCTTTAAAAAACTAGAGAGACTTATAATCCATGGGTCTTGGCCTTGGGTCACATGTGCAAATATCCATATGTGTGATGGACTAATCACATCAAACTGGTGGCTAATAGGAGAGGAGTTCCATTCTGCTAATGTTTGTAAATCTATGGAGCTAGGGCAGTACAGCAAAGTAGTCTGTGTGGAGAAGAACAAATTGGTTATTGCACATTTCAATTAACTTTTAAAGTTTTGTTATAAGAATTGCTTTAATTGGAAGTAGCCTATTGGTGGTTGCTAAAGTAGAGGAGAATATGAGGTCTAAGGTAGGATACAAGGAATAGTGAGTTCCTGAAATTATATGTAAGGATTTTTTTTGTGTGTGTTATGAGCATATATGGGTTTTTCTGGAGAAAGAGAGCATAGCTTTATTATTTTCAAAAGATTTTATGATCCAGCTAGGTGTGGTGGTGCACACCTGTAAACCCAGCACTTAGAAGGCTGAGGCAGGAGGATTGCTTTGAGTTCGAGGCCAGTCTGGGCTACAAAGTGAGTTCAATGCCAGTCTCAACTGCATAGTGAAACCCTGTCTCAAAAAGACAAAAAAACCTTATGATACCAAAAGGCTGAGAACCACTATGTATGAGTGTATGTATGCTCGAGAGCTAATGTATGATGCACCAACTTTCACTTCAGGTAATGTGCCCTGGGTATGCATGAGTGCAACAGACTGTGGAACACAGGTTCTTCTGCAGATGCTTGTTTTCTGAAATATTCTGTTCAATAATACTTGAGCTCTCATACAGAAGAGATTAAGATGCAACTTCAGAAAATGATGCTCATTAAGCACTGTTTTAGGCGTGAGAAGCAAGTCATACATTAGTGTCTCTATTAGCACAATGCATGTTAATAATCTAAAAACATTCTTGAAATTGTACAGATTTTTAATCACGTTTTTTTTTTTTTTGCTTTTTTAAGACAAGGTCTTGCTATGTAGTTCAGGCTAACCTTGAACTCACTGTGTAGCCCAGGATGGCCTCAAGCTTGTAGCAAGCATCCTGCCTCAGCTGCCAGAGTGCTGGGATTATAGGTGTGTGCTACCATGCTCAGTACTGGATTTTTAATCATTTTAAGAGATAATTTTGTAAATCTAAGGGTTTATAAAATGTTCTTATTACCTCTCATTTTTATATATTACTTAGGGTTACACAAAGATGTTACAAAGAAAGCATGTAAACCTCTTGTCCACATTCTCCAAGATGGAGGGAAAAATATCTCAAGTTCGATATTTATTTTCCTATCATCCTTGGAAACTTGATATAAACTCTTTTTCAAACTGAACCAAAAAATTAGTATAAGTTTTCTTTCTAGTGTGTTTGCTGACAAAGTGTTTCTCTCCATTTTATTAAGTCAAATTACACATGATGTTGGCAAAGAAAGTTATATACCTAACCTACTGCACTTAAAACACATATAAAACAAACAAAAATACTTATTGAAGGAGCGTACAAATTATTGTTTTGAATTTAAACATTTTATGTGATTTTGATTAGTAAGTCTATGTCAAGTATAATAGCAAATAGTAATAGTTCATAAGAACTTTTTCCTCCCCAGTAGCAATAATTAAACACAGGAGCACTCAACCATTGAGCCATACCCCAGCCATTTTTTAAATTGTTGAGACAGAATGTATGTAGTTCACATGCATTTTTCATCAGGCTCCCAAATATCTGGGATTACAGACATGTGTTCATAATAACATTACATTTAAGGAAAATTTCTTAGGTTTGAACAGATCAGAGTTTTACAAAGACAAAATTAATGTTATTTTTATGGGAATAAGAACTAACTATAGCCTAAAGAACAGTCACTTTAAAAAAACAGTTTTTACTTTTGAAATACCTCATACCTTTCAAAAAATTTTCTAATGCATTATCTCTATTAAAGCAATTCATCTATGTATGAATGTCTGTGTATCTCTTTTACATCTCAAAATAAGACTGAGAAGCACCAAATCACTATTTACCTGATCAGCCCCTGTGAGATGTATGAAGCTCTCAAGAATGGATGGGCTCAGCCTGTCCATCACATCTATGGCTAATTCATCATCACCCTATAAAAAACACATCAGATATCTAAAAATAAATTAGGAATGTTTAAGGAAAGTAGCAAAAGTTAAGTAAATGTTTAAGCAAATCTATTAAAGAAATCAATAGTAGGTAGGTTAGTTGAGACTCTCTCTAAAACATTTTATTATAAAGTAAGGTATATGTATATGGCATTAATACAAATGAGATAAAGATGTACCAAAGTATGAATTTTAAGTACTTTCATTAGACAATGCAATGAAATACCTAAACCTTACCTTAGGTATTTCCAAAAGTGCAAATAAAGCCCGAATTTCTCTAAGGACACTGACAGCCAATCTCCTAGTGGCAGGTCGACTGCTACAGAGAATGACAAGTGCAAACCCTTCTACCACGTGGAACACAGCGGAATACGGGCTCCTTTCCAGAGGAGGGGGGTGAGAAGCTCCATTAGCTACACCATGCTTGAGAAATAAATGCAAGTTAATAATACGCATATATAGCCATTATAAAAACAACCCCGCAATTAATACAGAGTAAAGCAAATCATGGCAATCATGGCTATAATTTAAATAGTATTTAATTTATAAAAATGTAGTAACAGTATGCATGGAGAAAAAAGACATTCCCTTGGCAGTATAAATGGAAATTGTGCACCTAATTTCTGTCACTCTTTTACTACTCTGTAACCCTGGAGCCAACACTTACTCTTCATCTCATGTTTCCATATGGAAAGAACCCCAAAGTTCTATCATTTATACAGTATCATGAATCAACAATTTGAACCCCTTTTATGGTTAAGGAACACAGACACTATGAACGTCAAACAGGAACTGGTCCCTTGGATGGAGCAAGCAAGTAATCCAAATGGAAGACTGCCCATACTTTATTATATAAGTTCCTAATGTACAGGGATCCTGCCAATGGGACAGCTGCATAAGCCGGGCACGGGGTTAGGGCCCAGGTCCAAGGGAATCCCCTAAGTGTGAGCTAGAATTAGGGCTATTTCCTATGTCCAGCAGAACCTAATTGCTACCAAAGGAGGGTAGAAAAGTCAGACACATGACACTTTAGACATAAACTATCAGAAAATTGAGTACAAGGAATTATGAACACACTGTGAGTAAATAACACTAATATAAATTTTAGTGTTTAAGAACATAAGTCTACATGGATGTCATTATTGGTCATTTACCACCAAACACATACAAAGGGATGATACAAGAGAATTTGGCACCTGTGAGTCTTGGTTTTTGTGATGCATTTGGGCTGCTTGTTTCCACTGGTTTATTAGTTGTACCAACATCTTTACAGCATTATCAAGAAGTGTGGGATGGATGTCAGTCACTTCACGAACAATAAAATAAACAAATCCTGAAAGGACATCCTCCCGCCAATCTGGAAAATCAAGCATTAGTGCCTGCAGAGTATTGAAAGCCAGAGCCCGAAGTTCTTCATCCATATGAACTGTGAGCCTACCAAGAACCAAGAACAAAATCCTATTAGCCAGTCTTCAAACCTCTCCTGTGGTTTCATCATCTGAAACTTGAAAACAAAGAATTAAAAACCTGGTTATTTCATAAAGACCATATTCCTATTTTACGCTGTACTATCTTTATTCCAGTCTATAATCTTTTGTTTAAACTCCCATATGAATCTATTCATATTAGTTGGCATTTCTACTATAATTCAGAATAAGAAGTTTGATCTTAACTCAAATGCTATAGTTTAGAATGGAATATAGATGACATCCATTTAAAAACTCTTCAACCCTTAAAATACCACAGGCTATTTCTCACATGCAGCTGAGGTTACAATTAAATATAAGAGGGCTGATTATGAAGAAGGAAATAGGATTAATTAAGATGGAATTGATCTAACAGAAATAATTCTAGAAGGTGAGGATGAGAGTATATTTAGGAGAAACATCACAAATGGTATATGCCTAGGGGAAAAAAGAAGCCAGGCGTGGTCACATATGCCTCTAATTCCAGCACTTTGGGATGCTAAGCAAGACTGAGAGTTTGAGCTCAGCAGAGGTAATTTAGCAAGTTAATAAGACCTGTCTCAAAATAATATATGTATGTATAATAATAAAAGGGCTCAGTGCAGAACAGCTCAGTGCAGAGGCTCTGGGTTCTTGCCCCAGTACTGACCAAAAAAACAAAAACAAAGTGGGAGGGGGGTTGACTGAACATATAAGGCTCTAAAGAAATTCTAAATAGAAGAGGCCATGTAAAATTATTTTTTAAAGACATTAAAGACAGTGTGAGACTTGGAATATAATTTTAGTTATATGATTTTTAAAAAAACAAAAAATAGTAGAAGTAATGAAATCACCAATGTCTTACAATGTAAAGTTTCTGATTTAGGTCTAAAGAGGATTACTTCAGTGACTGACAATGGCAAACGTATTAGAGTTAGAAATAGCCTGAGTAGATATTAAAAATATGCTACAATTACACATGTGGGAAGCTGGGAAGATGGAGTTATTCATAATGACAAGAGGAGGGAAGGTGTATGGTTTAGGAGAAAGGAGGTAATACCAACTTCACCCTGCTGACCTCAGTTCTGGTCTTCACAAAGCTAACCTTAACCACCAGTGAGATACAAGAGAAAATGTCTTACAGCTACACAGACTCAGAAATCAGCGACAGAGCAGCAGCAGTTACAAATGGGCACATCACAAACTAACAGGGTCAGATTCAGGCTGTGGCCCAGTGCACTGCCTCTCAGTGATAAGGGACACAATCTTGAGAAGAGTGACAGGGCTCCGTGATGCCACTTACATCTATGAGTAGGTAAGTACCTATCTCACACCTGTCTGTGTGACTCAGGAAACATTCACAGGGTGACTATTCCTTGTGTTGAGGAGACAACAATGTGGCCTGGCTAATTAAAGGCAAGGGACTCATTAAATTAAATTTCCTTAGAGACTGCATACAAGTCTACAAATTTACAGTGCTTCTTTGTTTGCCTCCTTTATTTTTAAATAAAGAAGATTCTGATACCATAATTCCAAATAATAGGGATAGAGGACCACAGAGAAGAGACAGCAGGATCTTCCTTTCAAATCAAGTAAACTAACCAGCAAATCAATATTCTAGGGAAAGAGGCAAAATAAGGTGAGAAGCACACCGCTGCTCTGGGATGGGTGCTCGCTGTCTTGCGAGGCTGCCTGTCCCTGCCACTCCCACAGGCAGTCTCACTCTCGTGAGAGACACGAGGAACCTATCTTCTTTGTTCATTATCTCCCAGAGATACAGGGCAGGTGAGCTGATGCGGAGAAGGAAAGGGTGGGCAGGACAACAGTGGCTGCTTACCCCTCTCCTGAGGACGAATGCTAGAAATAGTTAACATTTCTAATCTCTAATGCTGATGTAACTTTGCAACTCTGCAATCTAATTCATAGCAAAAATTAAGAGAATGAGAAGGGAAGGAACTTAATGATGCATTTTTAAAGTAACTCCCTGCCTCTCTCAATCCCCATGGGAGACAAATGTCACTTGATCTCGGATCTTAACCTGCAACAGGTGAGGTCAGTGTGGCACATGGCTGTGTGAAATGCAAGATGTTTTTAAGGAGGTGACTCTGGAGCAACTGGTTCCCCATTTATTCACTGTGAATTTAACTGGACCCTTAGTGTAAGTGCCCAGCAACCAGGGAAGATCCTGGATGTATTCCAGTTACTGTACTTGGGTTTTTTTCTAGGACAGAAGGTGACACACTGTGGCTTAAGGGCTAAGCCCAGCCTGATGCCCATGGAAAGTAGTCAGGCCCACCTCCTCACATCTGGTCTCGGGACACTTTTCTACCACAACAGTAGAGCATTTGTGACTGGGTATGTGACTTGCAAACCTTAACATATTTCCTAATTGGTCCTTTACAGGGAAAAAAAAAAAAAAAAAAAAAAAAAAACAGCATCAACAAAGCAGTTTCTGAACACGCTGCGACCTTAACCTAGGATTCCTTTTAGGAGTGAAATTTGACTGGCATGCCATTTACTTATTTTAGGGAGGAAAGGTGTACCTAATAGGGGAAAAGATCTAACAATGGGACCACTTACAGGCTCTGCCATAGAAGAAAAATATGAAAGCAAACACATGGTCATCACCCTACATGCTAAAAAAATTATTATAAGAGTAAACATGATAATTAAGTCCTACTTGGGTGTCATAATTCATGGGCAATTCCATATGTTAAGGGATAACTGTTATATAAATCCAAAGGGTTCTTAAGATAGAGAGATCAGGAATTTAAAAAAAGGATTTACAGGGAAATCCAGAAAATCTTTTGAAGTTAAAAATGAGAAGGGAGAATGTGATTAACTAAAATAAAAGACAAAAAGTAAATCAAATAAAGGATTAAAAATTCCTTTATTACTGGCTTTTCAGTGAAATAATAACAGAATCCTATCATTAATTTAAAGGGATAGTAAAGACACAAAAGTAACACAACAGTCAGGAACTTTCTTACCTTGCTAACAATTCAATGAGGTCAGTTCTGCTCATACCATCAGGAATCAACCTTGGAATTGCAGCAATACAAGTTCTAAACAAATCAATTTTGGGTTTTCTTTCCCCCCTGAAAAAATACACCGCAAATAGTTTAATAAGAAGTATATTACATAAGCTAGAGAATGAAATTAAATTTGCAAAAATAGTTTGAGAAGGTAGGAGCCCATCCTACCTCCCCAAGTTTAATTATTTAATATAAAAATAAATTAAAAATAAAAAGGTGTACACAGGGCTGGGGACACAGCTCAGTGGCACAGTGCCTGCCTGGCAAGTGCAAGGTCCTGAGTTCGATTCCCAGTACCTACCCACCCCCTCCAAAAGAGTGTACACAAATCTAGTAGATAGTAATCAGCCTGTGAACAGACAAAAGAAATAGAATTCAGGAAAAAAGAACACAGCAAGCAAAAAAGGATTGTGTTAATTAGAAAACAGGCAAAGTAACTATTAGATAATATATCACTTATAATAATTATTTCAAACATCAATAAAATAATTCAAATATTTAATATCCAATAAACTATTAAATGTTATACTATTATAGTATCAATATAAACATAAATAACACTATAAATAAATAATAGTATTGATATTAAATATTTCAATATTAGTTATTATTTGGAACCTCTAAAATTAAAAAAACTTTTTAATCTCCTATGCTAACAAGTCTAACAAGACATTTAGAATTAGACATTCTCATATGTTATCATTGGTATTGTTTCCTTTGTCCTCCTGTGATACGTAATACAAAAATACACATTTAAATTTTAGGGAATAAAATGTGCTCATTTTTAAAAACCCTGGTCCTAATTTTGCATGCTTATATCTAGTAATCTGAGCAACTGATTTAAAGACAACAATATGCAATGGAATAGCTATGGTGAATTCCTACCATCTTGTCTAGTGAAACTCTGTATTATCTCTACTGTTTTATTGAATCATTATTTTTTATTCTCTTTAATGGTTTGAATAATCTTTCATTCTCACATCTGGTAATCTGAACAATGTAGCTGAAGATAACAATATGTAATATAACAACCACTGTTCATTCCTATCATTTTGTTTTAAAACCCTGTATCAGGGGCTGGGGATATAGCTCAGTGGAATAAGCGCCTGCCTAGCAAGCGCAGGGTCCTGAGTTCGATCCCCGGTACTGCCGGAAAAAAAAAAAAAAAATCCTGTATCACTTTTAAGGTTCTTGCTTTGTTTTGTGTATCTCTGTGATGTTGATATGCTGCTATTATTATTTTTGTTTACTACTCTCTTTAAAATTAAAAAAAAAACAAACTAAAAAACCCAAAACCCTGGTCCCTCCAGAACAGAGCCTTAACCAACTTAACTCTACCATCTTTTCATCTTTTCCTTTTCTTTTCTTCCCTTCTTCCTTCCCTTCTCTTCCTCTTCCTTCTCCTTTCCTTTCATGTGTGTGATGCTGAGGGCTGAATTCCAGCCCTTACAAGTATGGTAATAAGCAGTGTTCTACTGTCAAGTTACGTCCCCAGCCCTTCACTATATATTCTTACAGATATTTCACAATTTATTTAAATATCTAATCTCTCAATATGTTGGAATTTAGTTTTCATTTTGAAGTAAGGTTTTTAGTTAATTTATTTTATTCAAATTGTTCTCTCCTTGGCCTAATAAAATAATCCTTACATAGAAAAGAAGTAGAATGTTCTAAATAATTTAGGTATTTGTTGTAGCGGCCATGGACATGCTATCTCCTTGTGGAGATTTTTAGATTCTTATAGTCTTCCCTTTAGAAGGTTCCTATACACATGAATTTCAGTTACTACAATTTAGTGAAATAACAACAGTTCCCAAGAACATGGTTTAAATTTCAGCTACTGTAATTGAAACTTAACGACAGTAGCACAAACTTCGCTTTTGGCTCCCTAGTTCACAAAGTACTGTGTGAATAACAGGTGCACACCACAAACGATAGTGACAAGCCACACCCTGCCTTTCAAGCTGTTGTGATGAGTCAGTGTGCACCTGTTCCCCTACACAGTGAAGTGTACAGGTGTGAGGAGGGCTTGTTTCAAGGGATAAAGCTGTGTGACCTTTACCAAAATGGATAATCAAAAGAATTAAGTAACAAAGATTAAAGTGCAACCAAGAAAGGAGAATGAGATCACCGCCCGGCAAGTTCTCAAATTTCTATGTTGGCTTAGCATCCATTTCTAATGTAGTTTCAACTTTCTTGCTGCAGAAGCTGGGCTCAGTCACTCCAGATGCTGTCTAGTTCTCCAGCTCCCTTCTCCCTGGCTCAGCGCACCCATCCAAGTCTCTGCTGTTGTCTTAGCATCCTGCATGGCAGATGCTCCCTGTAGCAGAGTGAGGTGTACCCTTGCCTGACCAGCCCTGCTGACTCCATACCCCACATGGACTGAGCTGACATGCCACAGAGGTGGTCTCTCAGTCACAACATGTCTTCCTGGAACTCTGACTGTTTGCTTTCAGCTCCCTGCTTGAGGGAAGGCTGTTTGGATGACATGTAGGCCCAATACAGGCACCGGCCCAGGGTCCCTTTCTCTTTCTCACTCTCCCCACCTGCTCCATCACTTATGTGTGTGTGGTTTCCAGGCATGATGGGCAGAACCTGTCAGCGATAAAAGCTTTATTTCAGCTTATATTTCTCTTAACCAGAAAAATGATGTTCTCTCTCTTAAAGACCCTAAATTAAAATGCATCGCAAGTAACATTAAAAGTGAATGTTATTGGAGATACAGAAGAAGAGCTGATCAGGGGATGCTGATACAGCTATCATAAGAAGAACTAAACAACAGCAAACTGTTGACCTAAGGGAGGAAAACGGTCATAATAAAAAGGAGGAAGACGCCTTAGGGCAACAATACAGACAAAAACTTCACATTAAAGAGATTCTCATGCTGGGTGTGGTGGTACATTCCTATAACCCTAGTACTCAGGAGGCTGAGGCAAGAGGATCAACCACATAGTGAGTTCAAGGCCGGCCTCAACCACATAGTGAGACCTTGTCTCAAAAAACCCTCCCCCCAAAAACCCTACCAACCAAAATGAAATAAACTCTCAGAGATATTAGAATACAATAATGTATAATAACTGTGTATTAAATACAGAGATCAAGCCAGGAATGGTAGTGTACAGCTATAATCTCAGCATTTAGGAGGCTAAGACAGGAAGATTGCAAGTTTGAGGCTAGTGTGGGCTACCTAGTGAGTTGGAGGCCTCGTCATTAATAACAAACTAGACTAAGATCCAGGGTAACTTTTGTCATATACACTAGTTTGACATATTAAAGACTAAAACAAAACACACAGAAGTAATCACATATTAAAAACTGTAGCAATGGCAATATGGGGGAACTCTAGATGAGAAAGTAAGGAAACAGGAAAGCAGGAATAAAATGTCTGTACTGCTTTACAAAGTGAGTCATTCACGACATACGTAATCATGTCTTCAGGCTCCTTGTGGGACATCTGTGCACTAGTCATGCACATCGGCCTTCCCACCTCTTTGTCCAAGTGTCGGAGAATGCTATCCAAAGCTTTTCTTACTTGAGGGTAGTAAACTGACATTCCTAGGGAAGAAAAACTCCCAATGATCAAATGTCAAAAATTAGATAAAGTATACTTAGCCTATCCATCTTTAAATAGCATTAGCTTACTGTTGTCACAACAGAGTTTCGACTGTGACATATTTTTCTCCCTGATAATCTGCTTTAGTATGTAAAAATTTTGCAGAAAAGTCAAATTAATTTGAAGAAAGGATACCATGCAAAGAACAGATATAATGAGGAGGGTCTTCCCAGAAAGGTTTACACACATTGCCAAAAATATTCATTTGGTATCATTTTATGTACTAGAATAACCTGGGGCTGGGGATATAGCTCAGTGGAATAAGCGCCTGCCTAGCAAGCGCAGGGTCCTGAGTTTGATCCCGAGTACCGCCAAAAAAAAAAAAAAAAAAAAAAAAAAATAGAATAACCATTACCTGGCAAATACATGGTTTAGATTTGAATGCAGACTTTTAAAAAAGCATATTCTACTGTATTACAAAGCCACATATTTATTCCAGTTAACACTAACCTATGACTTTTGCCTCTTCATCTGTCAAGGTTTTATTGAGAAAAATCTTCTTTACACGAAGAGTATTTCCTGAGGGAAGAATCACTCCAGTTGTTGGCATGGGTGGTTCGCCATCTTTCTGCTGCAAGCTGTCTGCTATGACAAGGAACACTCTGAGGCCTATATTCATTCTCTTTAGAGAAAAATTACAAAATGAAATTAGTGCCATATATTATCTTGTCATGTTAGAAACATCTCACCAAATAAAGTGGGAAGATGAGAGGAAATAAGTTAGAAGGAAGACTAACCTTCCTGTTTAACATCTTCAACCAGTCCAGGCAATCGAGAGCCCACACATCACCCATTCACTTCTGGGGCCAACTTGCTCTCCTACTCTCTTGGGCTTGTTTCAAATGCCTTCCACCCTTCCTCAACTCCCTTGATGCCTTTCCTCCCCTCACCTCTCTAAGCGACAATTTTCCCTATTTCACAGAAAGAAAAAAAAAATTAACCTTCCTCAAGCTCTCCCTACAAATCACACTAGTCTACTCAGAACTGCACTTCTTACTGTCCTTTGCTTGTCAGAGTCGGGCTGGGAGTAGTAGGCTTCCTATTTGTTATCCCACCTGCTCTTGCATTATCTGGAATATCACACCATCAATCCCTCCTCTTTCTTGCATCTCTAACATTTCCCGTTCGGCCAAAAGTATCCCATTTCTTTTAACTATACTCAATTATCTTAATGGAATAAACACTGCCCACGAAGCACTCTGAGGTACCTCTCACTCATCAGTGATCATATTTTTCAAGACAGTGGCATTTTTCTGGCATTCTACTGGACTTTTCTGCAGCACAGCATGGTCAAATTTTCTTTCTCACCTGAAACACCCCTCCTTTGATATGGCTATGTCATTTCTTGCTGTATTTCAGGCTCTTCCTAGCCTGTTGTGCCCTATCATTATGCATCCTCTCTCTGAGAAAGTGCCTATATTTACATGGCTTCCATTACCATCCATCCCAGACCACCAACAAACTTTATGCTTGTGTTCTCCTCTTAACTCATTGGAACCCATTGGAGTGCCCATTGGAGTGCCCTTCTCAATGTCAAAAGCATGCCTCAGGTTAAACATTTTCAAACCAAAGGCAAGATCTGCTCTCTAAACCTGCTTTTCTCAGTGTCTCTTTTCACAGTGAATGATCTGTCTATTGGTAGCACCACTGTCGCAGTGCACGCTGCCACTGCCTCTGATTGCCCCAGTGGTCCTAGAGCAGGGTACATGTACCCCAAAGAGCGCACAAGGTATTTCACTGGAGTACAGCAAGAAAATAAAGCTTGTGCTCATTCATACATATTTATTATCCATATAAGACGAAGACTTTAGGTTTTAGTCATGTTTATATGAAACAGGGTAATGATGCCCTCCCTGGTCTATATATCAGATGGTAATGTGTCTCAGTCTCAGATGAAAGAGAGTAATAAAGTAAGCCTAAATGAGCAATGACCACCACCTAAAATAACCAGTAGATTTTTCTACTCTTGTAATGAAAACTTCAGTGAGGAAAAGAACAATTTCTTTCAGAAGTAAACATAAGTGGACAGAGTATTTTTTAAAAAAAAGAATGTTCAAAACCCAATCACACAGGAAATACCACAAAGGATCAACAACTGTGATCTCATCTTATTAAAAAGCTTTTGCACAGTAAAAGAAATCACAGAGTAAACAGACAACCCATAATGTCAGAAAAAAAATTTTGCCAGTTGTTCCTCAAAGGACTTATATCTAGAATAAAGAACTCAAAATCACACCCCTCAAATTTAGAGACCCAACCCAAAAATGGACATCTGAAATGAACAGACACTTCTCAGGTGAAGAAGTACAAATGGCAAATAAATATATGAAAAAATGTTCAACATCACTGCTCATTTAAGTGATGCAAATTAAAACAATGCTGAGATCCATCTCACTTCAGAAAAAGTAGCAATTACTAAGAAATCAACCAATGAAAAATGCTGGTGGGACTGCAAAGAAAAAGGAATCCTTCTTCACTGTTGGTGGGAGTGTAGATTGATGCAACTACTGTGGAAATCAGTGTGGAGATTCTTCAAAAAACTAGGATTGAGGTCCCATTTGACCCAGCTATTCCCCTTCTTGGTATCTTCCCAAAAGAATTAAAAGCATCATACCACAGCAATATATATATATATATATACCCACCCATGTTTATAGCAGCACAGTTTGTAATAGTTAAAAGCTTGGAAATAGTTCAAATGCCCATCAACTAATGAATGGGTAAAGATGTGGTTTTTTTCATACAACAGAGTACTACTTTGCCACAAAGAAGGATAAAATAAACTTGAGATGTTCCTAGGAAAATGGATATACCTTGAGACCATATTCTTAAGTGAAATAAATCAGATACACATGCTTAAATATCACATTGCTTCTCTGGTATGAGAAACCAAAAGGACCAAAATATATATTAGGTATTGTGAAACAGGAAGAACATGTTCAAATGGGGACTAGGGAGAAAGGAAGGGGAAAGGAAAGAAGAGTCAAGAAAATAAAAAGAATAGAAGGAAAAATGGAAACAAAGCTTTTGTAAGGAAGCAAGGGAAGAGAGGTTGAAGGAAGGGGAGAAAGAATAGGGGAAAAAAGAATTAAGATAGATCATGTACAGGTACAAATTTGCTATGATGAATGTTATCATTATTTATATCTAAAATATAACAATACAATTATTTTTAAAAAAGAAACACGGGCAAAGGATCTGAATAAATATTTCTTCAAAGAAAAACACATTGACGCCCAAGGGCTGGGATGAAGCTCAATGGTACGGTATTTGCCCATTATGTGTGAAGCCCTGGGTTCAACCACCAGTATTAGAGAAACAGGTACTCAAGAAAGTATCTTTTGTTCTCTGATTTTTGTTGCTAGAAATCATATTAAATATGTTATCTATAAAAAATTCATGCCTACCTACTTCTAAAAATCTGGAAATAATTATTAGCTTATCTTAATTCTATAAGTGAGTGAAAAGCTTCAAGAACATTCTAACTCATTTGTAAACACATAAACATATATCTTAAGATTCAATTACAAGATGGAGTAGCATAGTAATTTAAAATAAGAGAGATAGTGTTTACATTGCTTCTTTATATTCTCAAATGTCATTAGATTTTAATAGACAATTAGGTTGTAAAATATTTTGAAACAATCTAAAAATGTAACGTCTCACAAGTAATGTAGAGAGAAGTGTGAGGTAATACTCATTTTGGGGTGTTTTTCCTTCCTTCTATCTTTAATTTTTCACTTTCTTTCTTTTTAAATTCTTAATGCCATCTGGGTGAAAGGATTTTTGTCCTTTAGTAATTGGAATAGCATCTGCTACATTTTAGGTGCTAAAAAAATGCTGAATAAATGATATTTATTAAAGAACACTTTGAACATAAATTATGTAAAGTAAAAGAATTCATGTCACAACTTCTAAAAGCCAGTTGAGCTGGCTAGTCTGGAAAATATCTTCCCTCTGTTATTTTCTACCGTGCATATTACCAACATTAAACCACTCAGCCAGTAGTCAGAAATGTTAAATACACTGTCCAGGATAACACCTATAGTGAGAAGTAGAGCTTGCATTTGAACCTAAGATTTGTGACTCTGGAAATTTTGTTGAAAGGAAATAAATAGTACAGGACACTATACTATATATACATTGTTTTTTGGGTTTTTTTTACCTCTGGATTAATGGTGAAAGTTTTAGTAGATTTTCCAACACTGAGAAGATCAAATATTATTTCTTTCATTGCAAAATCCAAACGCTCCTAGGGGAAAAAAAAAAACAATTAGTCCTTATAACTTGCTGATACAGATTACCTAAGAATTATACACACAACGGCAACAATACAAGTTTATGCCCTTAAAAAACCAAAAATCTAGCAGGGCGTGGTGGCACATGCCTGTAATCACATCACTGAGGGAGGCTGAGGTAGAAGATGGATGGCAGGTTCAACTCCTGCCAGGCAACTGGGTGAGACCATTTCTTGAAACAGAAAAATGTAAAAAGGACTTGGGGTAGAGTTCTGTGATAGAGCACCCCAGCACCACCAAACAGATAAACCAAAAATACATAAATCTAGCTCCACAAAAGAAAAAGATCAAAATAGTATAAATATATTATTTAACATCAAACAATTGGCTTACTACCCAAACCAGTAAGAGTTCTAAACATTCATTTGCCAAAATCATATTCAAATTTTCAGTGAAAGAATTCTCAGAAGGATCAAAAAAAGAACTAATAAGACAACAGGTATGCAATAAGCACTGGCCTTGAACTCACAGGGGGTCAGAAGAATACAGGGCTCCAGATAAAACTCCAAGAAGAAAAAGATAATGAGAGTGGACTGGTGCCTGAGAGGGTTCCACAGATCTGGTGTACTACTAGAGTAAAATCAATCTGAGGGAATGGGTACCTTTCTCAAAACAAAGAAAGGGCATTAGATAGGCTCCAGTAAATAGAAATGTATTCATTTTCTTTAGATATTCCTTTTTTTCCTCACTGTCAAAAATTATTTTATTATGGATTACCTAAATCATCATAGTTTCTGTTCAAAGAGAAGATAATCACTTCTGGAATCCACATCTCTTAACCTGAGGTCATTCTACCTCTTTCTCTGGGGCTGATGTCTCATGGGAACGTAACTAAAACCTGAAGACTGGTTCACTCAACACCCACTTAGTACCAGTCTAATAACGGCTCCACCTTTTGTTTTTTTGTGACAGGGTCTCATTAGTAGCCCAGGCTGGCCTTGAACTCACAGCAATCCTCCTGCCTCATCCTCAAGAGTGCTAGGATTACAGGTATGTGCCACCAAGCCTGGCTTAACAAATCTCTTCTTTAGGGCAGAAGCAAGAAAAATAAATGGTATTTCCTAGTAACAATAGGTTTCAGGATGTAATCTAAACCCTGCAAAGTGGTATACTCATGAATCTTTGGGAACTGGAGTTGTGAGAAAGAGGAGGAGGAGCAGGAGAAGGAGGAGGAAGAGGAATCTGTTTTACTGGTGAGATGCATGACCCTAAAGTAAACCCATACATGGTGACTGCTCTATTTGACAGCTTTTGTATTTCAGCAGAGCAGCAAGCAGCCTTGTAGATAGCACAATGTGCAATTTTCTCCAAGTCATTCAGATTAGAATTTGTTTGTTCGCTTCCGTCCTACTAGCAATTCTGAAAGCTGTAAGATCCATAGGATTTAAGTAGCTACAGTGGATTTTTTTATCTGCGGCAAATTAATATAGACTATGAAAACATATATACTCAGGGGTAATTAGTAAATGGGATTATTAGATACTTTCATGACCCTTTAAAGTTCTTCCACCTCTATGTCTCCTTCTCCAAGTACAAAGTATGATAAAAACTATGGCGAATGCTTAAAAAAATTTTTTCAATTAAGGTAACAGGTACATTTTCATTACTTCCCCTCAAAATACTCCCCGTCACTTGAAACACACCTATCCCACTGTTGTTCCACTTTCTGAAGCAGTTCTGAAACTCCTCTTTTGTGAGGGTCCTTAGTTGCACTGTCATGGCTGCCTCAATGTTCTGAATCAACCCTAAACTTTCACCTTCCACGGTCCTTTTGGCTTTAGGGAAGAGCCAGAAGTAGTAGAGTGTCGGACCCAGGGATTAGGGTGGACGTGGACATGCTGTAATGCTTATATTTAACAGGAATTGCCACAAACATTTAAATCTAGTCAGGACGTGGAGGCAGCCATAGAAACCAGACAGGGTGTCCAGAACTGCTTCAGAAAGGGACAAGAATGGCAAAAGTTTTAGAAACAAGAGGGAGTAATCTGGGGTAGGGCTGATGGCAATGTGACTTTTACTATAATAAATTCATTTTTAATTTAAACAGTCACCATGGTTTTGTAAAACACTTGTAAATTAATGATTTAAATTGTCACCAAAAAAGTAACCCTTGTTTTTACTTTTTTAAGCATGCTATTATTTTTCACTGTTCAATATTAATAGGTATTTGTTAGCATGTGTAAAAAATAAAAGGACTCCCACTTACTAGCACAGATTACTCATAGGGCTTCTATGACACATAAGCTGAAGTGCTCACCTGAGCAATGAACTGAATAATCTTCACAAATATATTGAGAGGTGTGTCACGAGGAACCACACTTCGTGAGCCTTTTGGAAAAAGTGCTGACACAATGCTCAAAAGACGACTATAGGAAGAAAAAATTTGATATAATGAGATGATGACATTAATAGCACATTAGCAAAAAAAACAAAATTTCCTGTTATTTATATCAAGAGAAGTCATATTCTCTACCAAGATATTTAAGTAAAATTCCACTAATGCAAATTTTTCAGCAAGATCTTGTTTTATTAATTTTGAAGCTAAGAATTGAACTTGGCATTGCACAAGCTCTACCACTGATTGCACCTTTAGTTCCAAGACTTTATTTTGAGTACAGTACATTTCAAAACGAAGGTACTCACCTTTGAGTTACAGTGTTGCTCTCGCATTTTATTCTAATTACGTAAACCCACAATAATCTATACAAAGACTCCAGTGCAACTCGAGACATTTTAGGATCTTTATTCTGTTTTAAAACAAAAGTAAGAGTAAACACATTAAATTATTTGCACTCCTTTAACATCAAATACATTCTCTGTCAAAAACAAAAGCACCCAACTACATTTTTAGTATTTGATTTAAAACTTAAAAACATAGGTATTTTTAGTATGTGGCATGTATAGATGGCCAAATGTAACCATGAAAAAGACAGTTCTGAGCTCTTCCTTTCACTCAAAATAACGTAATAAATGCAAGAATTCTTTACCCTTTCTAAAAACTCCAGAATTATACACACATAAAATTACTTGATAAGTGTTCACATTGCAATATTGACATAAATGACAGAAGGATTACTCATCTCTAGACTGATTCATTTGCAGTCTATCTAAGGTGAAAGTTTAGAACACCAAAATTGTACTAGTCATTTGTACTTGTGAAATAATGCAAAATATTTTGAGTGTATATTCTTAAAAGAGATTATGTGAACCAGAGAATTAGGAGTAGACTCTGAAGAGGAACACCTGCGGTCAGGCCCACGCACGACACCAGGGGCTGTGAGACTGCTGTGTCACAGCTGCTCGTCTCTCAAGTGGGCAGTTAGGACACCCACCTCACAGGGGAGAAAGTTAGTATTTACAAAGCACTTGAAATATACCTGGCACATGTTGAATGTCCACTCCTAGGAATTATACTTCTAACTGTATTTAGAATCAAAACACTTGTTATTTAAATTAAGAATCAGATAATTATTCTATTTCAATCATCACTTGACCAGCAAAGTTTTTCTTATTTTAGCTATTAGATAAACTAACACTTTTAAACTGGGCATGGTGGTGCACACTCGCAATCTCAAATTTGGGGTGCTAGTGCAGGAGAAGCACAAGTTCAATGCCATCCTGGGGCTACCTACGGAATTTAAGGCCATCCTAAGCTATTATAGTAAGATCCTGCTTCAAAAAAATCAAAGCACAAAAACTTACTTTCTTAAATAACCACATTCATGTAATGAATGAATTTAATAGTGAATTTAAAAATTTTTGCTAATATTTTTCAGAGAAAAACTCTATATACCTGTTGAGTGGTTTGAAGGAGATATTAAATGTGTATAAATTTATATTTTTAAAAATTTGGTTTGGTATTTTTCATTGTTAGATAATTATTTATATGTGGCAACTATCAGTTTTAAAAAATATCTAATTTACTTTAGCCATTCTACTTTTTCCTAAGATAGAATAATACACCTAATACGTATGACTAAAAACAATACAAAAAGGCAACTAAGAGTTGTTTTTTGAGATACACTATAAAACCAGCACACCTATCTGTATGAAGATTTGACATAATTAAGAATGGAAAATTAATTACTCCATTAGTCAGACCTTCAAAATCAGTCCTTCTCTCCACTGCCAGGTCCATAATGATCCTAATTTTAAAATATGTTTCTCAAGTAGTTTTCTACTTGTTGCTAATGTAACACATAATGTATGTATGTTATTAATATAACACCTAAGCTTTTTGTTAGTAATGTTGCAGATATTAAATATGTAAATTTTAATTCAGCAAGAAATTAGGAAGATAGAAGATAGACTTTTACAGCAGTAGAACTACTCTGACACTATCACGGGGGATACATCTCTTACATTGGTCAAAACCCATAGAATGTAAAACACCAAGAGGGAACCGTAATGTGAACGATCAATGCTGAGTGATGTGACATTCCAATACAGCCTCACTACTTATCACGAAGGTACCGCCCTTGTGGGGGTCTGGTGTTGGAAGGGCTGTGTGTGTGTGAGTGCAGAGGGAAATCTGAGAAATCTCCACACTTTCCTCTGATCTTACTGTGAACCTAAAATTGCTCCTCCAAAACAAAATCTTTTAAAAAATTATTTTTAATAGATACCTTTTACTTTCCATATACACATCAACTAAAATTCACATTATTTTCAAAATACTAATAAAAACTGTACATTAAAAATATGAAGTCTCATATAAATGACCATAAAATTATTTAGATTTTAAGTAATGAGGCATGTGACACAAAAAACCTTTATGTTCAAATTTTCCAAGATGGATTATGTTTACAAAGCTACCACTGACACAACGGAAGAACAGCAAGATGAAAAGTGATAACAATAAATTATTTTTTGCAGTCTCTATAGTATTGCTATATATGTCTGAATAAAAAATTCTAAATTGATCTGAGCCTTAAAAATAGATATATAATTCCCTAGTTATAATGTTCATCTAATTTGAATAATCAGATTATATAAATTAAAAGCAAATAATATTAATATCCAACAAAGTACTGATATCACTTGGATATGATCTTTGCAGCAATCATTTCAGTTTCTTCCCTTTTTTCCTATTGTGAGCTTTAAAAAAAATTGTTAAAAACCTAAAGCAAAAGGATAAAGGTTTCAAACAATTCATTCATCAAATCATATTCACAGGGTGAGGATGTAGCTCAGCGATAGAGCACTCGGCTGCATGTGCAAGCCCTAGGTGCAATCCCCAGCACAAAAAGAAAACAAAATCAACAAACCAAAAAATCATGTTCAAAATCTAAACTGTCTGCTTTATTTCATTGGAAAAAGGTTTTTTAAAATAAATTTCACTTATAATAGCTAGATAATGTATACTAAACACAGTATTTTAAAATTATAAATTTTGGTGAAGAATCAGCATTCAACGTCACTTCTTTTCCTTAAATGCATCTTCTTGGGACCACATTAATAGTATGCCTCCATGGCTTAACACTTCTCTTACTGGAAGCAAGTTTGAATAAGTACATCAGACATGCAATGCAACAATGGGTAAAGGAAAACAACAAATGCCACACTTAAGGAAATAAAGCAGTATTTGACTTTGTAATGCCAACACAACTCACCTGGAGTGTTTCTATTTGTTTTCTGATACTGTTGTTAGATGGCATCTAAATAAAGCAATGTGAGACAGCAAACATAAACATGAGATGCAGCACATGCATGTTAGATGAAAACAAGCACAAAACAAGACAGCTCTTCACCAAGGTCTCTATTTAGAAGAAATTTTAAATTTCCAAGACAGTGGCCAGAAACAGTGAAAAAAAATCCCACAACTTGCACATCATAGGATATACCTACAATACTCAAACTGAAAGAAAACAATTAAGTTTCTAACTCTAATTTTTCTTCTTAAAGCACTGCATATGAGTTCAAACAGCTTTATTTCTTTCTTTTTTTTTTTTTTTGCGGTACTGGGGATCGAACTCAGGACCCTGCGCTTGCTAGGCAGGTGCTTATTCCACTGAGCTATATCCCCAGCCCCTTCAAACAGCTTTAAATATTTCAAAGAAAATAAGCATAGGCTTGTAGGGCTTAAAAAAACTTCAAATTATTTTTATACAACTATTCTTATTATTCCTCTTTCTTAATGATTCTTCAGAAACATTAAATTTCCTTTTCATATAGGCATATAAACTGATACAAAGATAAAAGAATGAGAAACTACCTAATTCTGTTTGGGACAGAGTTAAAAAGTTTAACTTCAGGGGAAATAAAACGACACTCACTCATACATTACTTATGGACATACAAGAATAAAGCCCGTTTTCAGATAGTCAATCTAAGAATTGGTATGGTATTTTTTTTTAAAAAGACTCTTATATCTTAAAGTATCTTGAAAATCATAATTCATTCTTACGACTCTAAAGAATAATGTCTTTTTAATATTCCAGAAATACACACAAAATATTTTCTTAAAATATTTTCTTAAAATATGTAGTACAGCAACATTCTTTATGGTACATTCAAAAATAATATGGTAGACCAGAAAAAGCAAGTTATAAAACTGGATCTAGGTGCAAAGCTCTCTCTCACTTACTATCTTCTTAAATATGGGTCATTTATTTAAATTCTTTCACACTCAGATTCAGTGCACATTAAATGAGAGATTGAATCTAATATCCACTAAATATTAATCAAAATTAGTCCCAAGAAGGAGTTGGTCTAAGAAGTAAAAAAAAAATTTTAGGTGTTTTTTTTAAAAATCAAGAATTCGCTTGAATCACATGAAGTTACTGGTTACTAATCAGTTCAGTAAGACCTTTATCTTGGATCATTTTATCCAAAATGTAAAAGAAATAAATTCCAACTGTTATACCAGATAATTAGAATAGTTTTTCTTCAAATGCTAAAAGCTCCCTGCCTCAACTACACACAGCAGCCACATTATCTATGTCTTAAAAGGAGCCAAGTCATAAAATTTCTGCTGAATAGAGCCTTAATGTAAGTTAAGGGTTAATGGCCAAGACAATTATATTCCAAATATTCATGCTAAGTTGCTCTTATCTCCTTTAGTCTGGCAGATTGACATAGCCATTAATGAAAATGGACAATATGCCAGACATATTTAACAGGAGGTAAGGGATCAAAGAAAACAGAGCTTTTTAAATGAAAGCCTTAAGACAAAAAAAAAAAAAAAAAAAAAAAAAAAAAAAAAAAAAAAAAAAAAAAAAAAAAAAAAAAAAAAAAAAAAAAAAAAAAAAAAAAAAAAAAAAAAAAAAAAAAAAAAAAAAAGTTAAGGTACTGCGAAAGTATTGCAAATGTTAAGTGGAAATAAATAAATATATATGTGTATGTGTGCAATACACACACATATATACGTATAGTTTCAACAAGCAACAGAAAGGTATGAACTGTCATGAAACAAAGCAACCTTCCAGAAACATTTAGAAGCATGTCTTAAAATACTTTATTGAAAGTATGAAAAAAAATACTACCCAGAAAAGGATCCATTCCCTTTAGTACCTGTATCTGTATGAATTATCAAAATAAGGACAGAAAACAAGTATAATGTAATTAATTAAATTTCTTTCCTGGTTGCAAGACATAAAGAATCTAGTCAGCTTGATTTGGTCCTGGGAATTTTCATAAATAAAGCACAGAGGCAATATTAATTCTCATCCAAATATGAATAATATCAATGTATATCTAAGAGGAAAATAAACAAAAATGTTTTTCAAAGTCTTAAAGATGCCATATACCTTACTAAGAAATCAAAGCAGCTTTGAAAATGATATATAAAGTAATGAAAAAGATACACAGGATCACATCCAGTGGATTATTCTTAAATCTGAAGAAGCAATTCTGTTTCTCCCAATACCACAAGGAACCAGAGCCATTTAATCTATCTGTTACTTGGTTTCACTACTGTCAAACTTTAAGGTATCAGTCTCAAATCTAACTTGGACAAAGGAAAGGAACTGTCCTGTCTGCAATGTTTCTGTAACTTATAAGGCAACAGTCACATAGATTCATCTAATTATATCAAAGGAGTGTTCACATGACATGCAGATGAGGAAAGTTCCCACCTTCTGTGTCAGACACTGATTCCTATCCAAAGAAGAAAAGAGCATCCTGTTAGCAAACATCCTAGGAAGAAAAGGATCCTGCCTCTCACAGCTCTGTGATCAGTGCTAAGAGACAAAGACAGTGTATGTGCCAGTGTGTTAGCAACATGTATCCCTTCATTCAAGACATAATTGTTTCAGGAGCTTTTACATCTGTGTGGAACCAATCGCGTACTTTTTTATTTAGTTGGGCATAATTAGATTGAATGTGCTTTAACTGGTATTTTCTTATCAAAGCATTTTTCACTTTATTCAGTCTTGAGCCACATTACTGAATTTTCTCAAAAGATGAAGTTAATATATGGAGAATTTTGTGAAATTAATACTTTACAATTCTATTTTTATAATTCTTAAATTATTCATAAATACTGCTAGATCTAAAAATAATATAAACAATGATCCTTGAAAATGTACACATTTGCATTAAGACAAACTACAACTTCAATTAAAAGTTTACTCCTCAGAGAAGAAATAAATCAAAATATGAAAAGGAATGTGGCAGAGTATAATAGACCAATGGCTAAGGAAAATTTTATTACACACTGTTCAATGTATATGCCTAAATGAATATATATTATAATATTTGCAGGACAGAAATATAATCACATCTTACCTTTAAATGGGACAAACAGTTCTGTAGGAAAATATGCCAGTTATTTAAAAAAAACTGTTTCTGACTGACACATAAAAGGCAGGTAATTAATGGATACAAAGCCTGTAGGAGATAGAGAAAAAGAGAGAACATGTTTCCTGAAAAAGCACCAGACTTGCAAATAATTGTTTTATTTTTCTCATAAACAAAGAACCTAGAAAACCTTTTCATGCAGTTTTCCCATTTCTAGTGAGAAATATAATCTCACAGAGAACAGTAGAGGAGCACTTCCCTGGCTGCCACCCCACTGAAACAGAACCTGCCCTGATTAGTCCCTGGACCATTCTGCTCCTCCTCCCGAGTGGTTATGAGGCCAGGCCTTAAGATCACAGGACAGGAGAGTAAGCTTCCTATTTGCCAAGTTTGTGACTCTGGTGCTACACCTAGAGCTCCAAGCCCTCGTTTCAAAACATTTAACGTGGGAGATGAAAAGCACAAACACCCTATAGGGTTGTGAGGCTTACAGTAAGATAAAAAATTCAAAGTACTAGGCTCAATGCCTGGCATAATCTAAATTTATTGTATCTCTACTTTAGATGGTCAAATATGAGATGCCAAATTGTTCTTTCTCTAAAAGTAATGTGCAGTGGAAAATGAAGTAGAAAAAAATGCCTTCAATCTCTGCATAGAAGAAATATAATAAGATGGGGAAAGGGCCCTAAAGAATCTAACACTTTGGAATACAATTTATTATAATGCAAAATATAAAAGAATTTATTTTTAATACAGGCCTATACTCAATCTTTCTCATATAATACAAAGTACTTAGTCAAGACAGGTAAATCTCTAGAAGGAATTCTTTTTTTTTTTTTTTTTTTTTTTGGGTGGTACTGGGGATCAAACTCAGGACCCTGCGCTTGCTAGGCAGGCGCTTATTCCACTGAGCTATATCCCCAGCCCTCTAGAAGGAATTCTGAGTAACCTCTTAAATACAGAGGTAATAAAATAAAATCAAGAATATAGTTTAAAATAGAGCAGAAAACACATATGTAAAATCTGCCCTTGTACTGCACTTGCAGGATTCTACAATTCTCGTGTATCTCCAATAAATTCCCAAATCAATGACTAAACCTCCCAATTAAAACAGTGTAAAGGTTTGAAATATTTTTCAATACCAAAGAATGCTTCTTCCTGGAGCTCAGTTCAAAAGTAGTCTGATAGAGCATCTCCACAAAATTTTTCAAACAGGGAACATTCACTTCATTTTTAACAGCCTAGGTGAAGAGGTAGCACAAACAGAAAGGAAATAGTTACAAATACTAAACTTTGGAGGATTACAAGCACTTTCTATAAGGTTTTAAATACGTTAATAATTCACTGATATCTGAATTGAAGTATTATAATGTACCAAGTGACCCAGGGCTAAACAAATAAGATAAACCTGGTCCCAGTCTTGTGTGAACAAATGGATACTGGTGAGCAAACAGGTAGTGAGTCCAGTCTGCCAAGTTCTGGGACAGCAAGCTCTCTGGGCTCTTGGAGCACTCAGACGGGCCACTCTGGGGTATCTCCGTGAGGAAGCAATGATGGAGACCACTATGAAGCAGCTCCAAACCGGATTGAAAATAACCAATTGGCTTTTTATGTTTACTTGTGACTCTGCCCAAAGCCTAGGCTGCTTGTCTGGAAGTGGGTGATAGATTCGTAGTAAGTGAACCTCTGTGAATCTCTAATCCCTACTAAAACCTGTAGTGGCAGATGAGGTTGGAAAGCCTCAAAGGATAAGAGAAGATCACAGCCAAGGACACCTGGACCCTATCTCAACTAGATGAAGACTATAGCCTCAGGCGTCTCACTCCTGGGTGGATTAATTTAATCCTTATTAAAGGTTAATTTAATACCTTAATTGGAGAAGTCTTTGGGTAATTCCAGCCCTCTTTGAGTACTACTCTCCCTTCTTCTGATAACCAAAAACACAGGCTACCCAGAAAAGGTCTTGGTCTCAGCCCTGAGAGAATCTCGAATTCTGTGAGGGCTTTGATCTTCCTGGAGCCCTGAAATCATTCCATTTGCCTCTAATAAGCCTTTGCTGTACACTCATTTGGGAGATTGTGGATCTGATCAGCCCACAATAACTGAGGGATATTATCACCTGATAAAGCAGCATCAATGCTGAAGCCAGCCAAGTCTTAACCTAACATTGCATCAGACTCCTACTTAATCCTTCTGGCCCTACCTATCATTGCCCTACCTCTGGCTGTGGGACCAGACACATGAGCTTCTTGCTGTCCCTAGAACACTTCAAAACCATGACCTTGCCCCAGGGCATCAGTGTGTGCTCCTTCTGTCTGAAAGACTCTAGCCCCAGGAGCAGTACCTCTTTCTCATTTGTTCCTTTAGTTTTTGATGGATTGGCACCATCTTTTTAAAGATGGTGGTCTTTCCCAATCATACTCTAATTAATATTTCAACTATCTGGCAATCTTTACCTTTGCCACCAACTTGTTTACAGATTTGCACAGTGCTGGCCACAGTGTGACAAAAACAACATATTTTACATCCTAGTTTATTTTCTGTTTTCTGCATTAAATGTAAGCTCTACAATAGCAGAAAGTCCTCCCTGTCTTGTTTGTTCTACTTCCTGGGTATGGATGAGACCATGACACACAAAGAACATTCAATATATGTGATGAACAAATGTGATATATATGATAAACAGGAGCCAAACAGGCAAAGATCAGGGCTGCAGTTACTGGAGAGGCCACGTGTTTCAGGCAGGAGGGGCCTCTGCACGGGTCAGAGGTTATTAGTTGAATTATGTCCCTGCAAAGTTTGTATGCTGAAGCCCTAACTGCAAATACCTCTGAACGTGACCTTATTTGGGAAAAGGTCGCTGTAGAGCACATTAGTCAAGACAGGATGAGGAGGTCTTTCATCTAATATGACGTGCACACATGGAAAACACCATGTGCCACTAATGGCAAGCATCAGGATGCTGCTTTAACAAGCCAAGAAGGCCACTGGTTCTCAGTAAACCATAAGAAGCCAGGCAAGAGGTATGGAGCAAATTCTTCCTCATAGCTCTCAGAAAGGAGCATCCTGCTATCCCCTGACCTCAAACTGCTAGCTGTCATTATTGTGAAACAGGGTTTTGTTGTTAAGCAACCCAGGTGGTAGGACCAAATTTTGGCAGCCCTAGCACACTGAACAAATCTGGACATACATGCTATGAAAGAATGGCAACCACTGAGAATGGGCTACTATGAAGAGGTTTTCTTTCTACAAGCACTTACTTTTGATCAATTTTCTTAAAAACTAAAACTTAATCTAGTAAAATACCTGGCCCCACCAAAGGATTCTCAGGCCTCAAAGGGAACCAAAACAATTTGAGATGAGTAAGTGGTAATGCAAGCCATTTCTAGAAAAAGAACAGGAAGGAGATTTGCTAATGATGGCAGTGTACAACTGAGGAGGTGTAACAAACTGACAGCCTGTTTGCTCTCTAATAGAAGGAGCCTAATGCACATGGTTAACACCAGCATGAGAGAGGGGGAGTGGCACCACTCAGACCACTTGGAAACTTTAGTTCGTGACCTTTGTTTGTCCTCATTAAAAAATTATCAAATATTTAACTCTAAGTAAACATTGAAGACAGGCTAACAAAAAATCATGCCAAGTACTCTGACATTATTATTTTTATTTATTTATTTATTTTTGTCTTTTTGAGACAGGGTCTCGCTATGCAGTTCAGGCTGGCCTTGTAGCCCAGGCTGATCTTGAAAACTCACAATCATTACTACATTAAAATCCTTAGTTTTTCTTACATCTTGTCCACCTATCTAAACATGCTCCAAAGACAGTAATGAATAGAATACTATGAATCAGTTCATTAAACATACAGGTCATATGTCAGTGAAATCAAAGTTTAAAAATGAAAGCCAAGGCCAGGCATGGTGCCACACACCTGTAATCCCAACACTCTAGTAGGCAGAAGCAGGAAGATCTCAAGACCAGCTTAGGCAACATAATGAGATTCTGTCTCAAAATAAAAACACCATGAGTGAAGGCCTTGGATTACTGTGTACCAAAAAAGGAGAAAAAAAAGAATAGAAATCTAAGACAGTTCAATTGCTCAACATGAAAATAAATTTATATTTTGAAACTTTAAGTAGAATAAAAATAAAATAAAATCTGAATACAAGAATGTAATTAATTTCAGTGGGTGTGGTGGTATGCCCGTAATCCCAGCACTTGGGAGGCTGAGTCAGGAGGATCGCCACTGAACTACAGAGTAGAACCTGTCCCAAACAACAACAACAACAACAAAAAACAAGAAAAAAAAAAGTAATTCATCTCTTTTTCTAGCTAATATTACAATAAAGGGGACTGGATTTACCTGACCACCAAAGAAAAATTTTGGAATGATACACAAAACACTACATATCAAATCAACAAAAGAAAGTTGTCCCCCCATAGGAACAAATGAGGTGAACCTTTCGATGGCCCCTGCTTACTGTCTGGCAAGTTTTCATATAAGAAATTGAAGTAGAACATTGTATGGCTCCTACATAACACACGAATGGTATAAAATCCTATATACTTACAGCAGCTACAGGGATAAGAATCTCCACAAATAAACCAGCAAGTGCATGTTTTATATCTTTATCTTTTACTTCTAAGAAATACTGAGCACATTCCTTCAAGAGAAAAAGGATGAAAAAAAGAGGAAAGGTAAAAAACTTTGTAGTAGCACCATAATTTTGTGAACAGGCTATTTTACCAAAAACTAAAGTCAGGGCACCCTCATGTCAATAATGAAAGTAATTCCAAACTTGGGCGAATTTAACACTTGGAATAAGAATTTAATAATGATATTGTGAACTAATATAATTTTCTTTCTTCTAAATAGTTATAAAGAACAAGGACGATCACTATTGGGCTAATTCTAATTATTACCACTCAGAAGATATGTTACCTGCATAAACTGAAAAGATGCTTCAAAATCTTCCACAGGATACATTTTTACCCGGAAAAATTTCATTCCCATTATTAAACTGATGACACTTTGTACCACATGTGGGCTTTGTTCCTTTTGTCGCAGTTCTTTTAGTTCTGTCACAAACTTCTTTCTTACAGCCTGAAACCTTTAATATACAGGGAGACATAATTTGATATGAATTAAAAACACTAATTTCCTACATGATCTTTAAGGTTAAAAATCAAAATGCATGTTGCCCAACTATCACTTCTTTTCTCTGTCCTCATCAGAACGAGCAGAAAAGCACATAGGAGGAAGTGAAATGGTTATACTAAACTCGTTGTTGGTTGACTTCAAAATTAGGAGTTCATGAAGGAGAAATAATCAGATGTATTTATTCCTTTGATGTAATCGATACAGTGCCATTACCATTTTTTCACCAGTAATCATAATAAAATAAGATCAAGTAATTTGTTCATAAAACATCTATATAAAGAATAGATTACTTCCAACTTTTAAGATTATTTTTTAAGTCTGTGTTGAGAGTTATATAAGAGAGCAGATTGGGGACCATAAATTTATTTGAGATAAACCAACCAATTGTACTAATTATCTCTTAAAGTTAGTATCTTATTTCTCTGCAGAAAAACTGGAGAGAGAAAGAGAGTATAGTAGTCTCATAATGAGAATAAGCTATAGAAACAGGAGGCTTTTGATGTGTGAGCCCAATCCTGAATTTAAGTCATCACAATTGTGAAGGCGGGTAAGTATTTCTCATTTATATTTCAAAAGATATTTAATAGTTCAGTGACCAATGAAATTATCCTTCTATCATAAAACGACTAAAAATTTACTATTAATCTTAGAGAAACCATTGCCTGAGAGTTAAAATCCCTCCAGGTAAGGCATGCTCCAACCGTCACCGACTATAGTGAGGGAAAACAGAAAGCCATATATTAACAAAATACAGACAAATGTTAGGAAGTATAATTTATCTACTTTGATTTGAGTCCTAAAGAATACTATTTTGCCTCAAATTACTCTTTATCAGTTTTTTAAGAAAATATTTAGAAAATGGATAAAGAACTTTCCATTGTAATAATATTAGAATTCAGGGGGGTTTCTTACTAAATTCCTTAAAAAATTATCAGATATTACAATCACAGAAAACTTACAGATAAGATTCAAATACACCCTTATGTTTGCTCTCCGGTTTCATGCCTTCACTGTACCCCACCACCTGGAGCAACACAAGGAAATCCCAGTATTGTCCAGAGTTTTTACAGCACCTATGAGGTGCTAGACGTACTTTACTGTCTACTAAGTGATGATTCAACAAAACTTAAAGAATGTAATTCCTAGTGACAATGGAGTAATCCTAGCTTTTTCTTTCTTTCCTGTCATTTTTCTTTCTTTCTTTCTTCTTTCTTTCTCTCTCTCTTTCCTCTTCCTATTCAATACTCTGTTTAGTGTTAAAACAAGTAAGATCATTAGAAGACACTGCATTGCAATCTGAGAAATAAAAGCACTTAACTAGAAAGTAATAAAAGTAATTATTAGCTCTATAAAGAGTTCTAAAGATAAGATTTTAAAATCCACTTCTCAGTGAAGTGCTCAAAATGGGGAAGAAGGAAATATCCTGACTATTTTTGCCAACTTCTGACTTACTTGATTCAGAAATTTATGGAAAACCTCAAATAAATTAAAATGAGCTGTGCAACTGAGGGACTCATACTCGAAGGAGCCCCTGAGGAACAGAGCAGTAACTAATAAAAGGTGGAGGAGGCTTTCTGAGAACTCAGTGGCAAAATAGCGTATCTAAAACTATTAGTCTTCTGTTCCAGTTAGTCCTGAAACATTCTAAAGCACGAAGCAAGGCAGAAATCAATGATTTATAGAACTTACTTTGATTGGGCAAGAACTCCTATCACTTCTGCATATAAATCTGCAATGATATGCACATTCCCAGTGTTGGTTCCTGAATATCTAAGATAACAGAAGAAACAAAATATTCATTGCGCTTTTCCTACAAATGTTCTTTCTTAACTAAAAATTCCTTATCAGAGTATTATACATTTTTTCTGAATATTCATTTATAGGCTAAATCCATAAATTTTCTTCTAAATTTTAACTTGCCTTGAATGTCAAATTCCTTGTTCTTATAAATCCAACTTATAGTGTTAGGAATTATGTTTTCAAAATCCCAAGTTAGCATGCTACTTACCCTTCCTTATGTTTAAAGTGCTTGAAAGCTAAGTTTAAAACTTCATGAACTAAGGGATCAGGTACAGGATGAACAGGAATCTGAAATTTTAAAATATATATATGTATCAACCATGTAAGCAAGAAGTTACTAATAAGATTTTTATGAATATTCACATCATTGCAAATTATTCCTAAAACAATACAGATATGAAGAAATGTTAAATTCTTAGTAATAAAGAGAATGAAAATACAAAAATATCACTTTACACCAATTCAGTGGAAAAAATTAAGTCTGAAAATACCTAATAGCAGATGATGTAAACGAGTGCATGTGGCATACACTGCTAGAGAGAATGTGAAGCAACCCGCACACAGTGTACGAGCTCGAAATGGATCAGCACATGCCACCCTAGAATGCTATTTTGGGATATGGATTATTTTGAGCTGAAGATAACTAAGAAATGGCCAGTGCAAGAAAAGCTTTCTCTCTCTTTTGCCTAAAGGCAGTGTGTCAGTTTTATTTTGGAGGGATCTACCTGGACCAGATGTGAAGGTTTCCTCCAGAATCTGCAGGAAGACACTGACAAGTAGAACTGGAGACAGGGACTCGGTAGGGAGGTGGGTCTGTACAAACAAGTCCCCATATATTTTTCTTCCCATAATCCACTGCCTGTAGAAGCCCTACCCCTTTTGTATTATCTCTTCTCTATGACTCAATTATTCTTTGTTAAAATGGTACAAGTACTTGCGTAGAACCCTTGAGTCTTCATTTTTTTCTATGAAAGCCTCCATATCATATACACTACATCTTTTTACCTATTAATCTGTTTTTTTTCTAATATAATTTGCAGGGCACAGCAACATTCCCCTTCCATACTAGCAACTACATACCTAAGAAAATAATCACATAGCCAACATTTCATGGGTTGATCTTAGTAATATTATTTGGAGTAGCAAATAAGTCTTAGAGGATAATAAACAGTATGGTAGCATTTTTTGAAGAGCTCAAAGGCAAGGAAGGGTTAACATACTAACAATTCAAACATACATAAAAATCTTTTCTAATGGTAAAGAATGATTAACATAAAAATCAGTATAATGGTAAGATGCGGGCAAAGAAGCAAACTGAGAAATTCACATAATTATGGATTCGATTATATGAAAATTGTAGTTCTCAAGAGTCTGTGGGAGTGGGTTGACAAGTATCACATGTAAAACAAACAAAAACACAGGTAACCATGAAGAGACCAATGATGACAGTGTGTCTCTAACCAGGACCACGATGTATTCAATTCTACACACCAGGAGTCCAATTCAAAAAAATGTAGGGGTTTTACATTTTCTTAAAAAAATCTGGCAATATAGATTGTAGGATTCTATCAATAAGGAAAAGCTACAAGAGACATTTAAAAAAACTAAGAAAGCCACAAACAGGATGGAAAAAGAATTGTGGAATTATAAGCAGAGATGGTCAAAATGTTCCTTAAGGATCTCATGCAAGGTGTTAAATGATCATTTATTTCTTATAAAAGTAAGTCAAGAGTCTATCAAGGGGAGACTGAATTTAGCTCTGAATAATGAACAGGAATTTTTAAAAATGATGATGTAGGAGAAATAAGAGTATAAACAAACTATAATCTAAAAACATGCAATGAATAACTGCAATAATATCCATTTACCTTTGAAAACACAATGATACTCATGTACATTTACCTCAGGGAAAAAGGGACTGAGTTGACACAACACAGAGGGGAACACTGGTTACCGTATCTGAAATGCTGTGCCAAGCAGCAGGTTAAGTCTTTACTCCACAAAAGGCATGGCTTCACTATGGTTCAATGACTCATATGTGTTGCTGACCAGAGAAGGATCAGAAAGAGCATTCATTTCACATTTTCTAGAAACAGCCTGTGCTAAAGGCCTACACCTGGAGTCCAATGTGAAGGAAGTACACTATGTGGGAGGAGATCCCTGAGCTACCCGATAACAAAATAGAACAGGGAGAGGGAGTGAGTAAAGAGGCAGCCACGATCCTGTTCAACCTTTGTAGGTCTCACAGAACTTATCAAAGTACCCTGATGGTCCAGCAAAGACTAACATACCCAGCAATTTATAGAAGGAAGCTGAGCTTCTGAAAGCTCATGTTAGTAACAGGTCAAAATCTGAATTTATTCTACATAGTGAAGTTCAAGAATTTAGAGATTCCGTAAGAAGAGACTTAAAACCTTTAAGTCACTTCTTTCTAGTTCCTCACCATTACTCAGGGCTAAAGCTGAAAATTTAAACCTCAAATTTCTCTAGCAATTAGGAATACTTCACAAGGAATTTCATAATTGGTCCACATAATTACAGTAAACTTTTCATCCCCACCCCATAGTGCTGGGGCTAGAATTCAGGGCCTTGCAAGTGGTCTACTACTGAGGTACATGGCCAGCTTACAGCCAAATGCATTTCATCGTGAATAAAGAATAACAATTATATTTTATTTATGTGCAAATTCCAGAGTACTAGCTGGCCGATGAAGTAAAGATATGCCAACCTTTCACTTGTTATCCTGTATGCCTCTCTTTAGGGTCACACTATTCATCTCATATTAATATGAAACAAACTATTACCCCCAACTGTTCCCTTACAGTTCCACCAAGTCATTCCAACTTACCATAAATAAACTATAATTAAACCTTTAGAGAATAAGTTAAAATTTCAATATAATGATAATATAGACACCCAATAGATTTTTGGATTAGTCTAATCCAACCAAAGCTTCTCTTTTTACTTACTGTGTAAACATGAGTACATTTCTGCTTTCTCTAGATTAAAATCTTATACTCATTAGCCCAGAGAGAGAAGGGAAACTCTGGTGTGTTACAACTAGAGACTGGCTCTATCCTTTCACCCTTTCCAACTCCCAGGAATGTGGATTAGATGAAGTGTCTAGAGAACATCATGGTAGGTGAGCCAGCAAAGAGGAAGGGTAGGAAACCCACCTAGTGCTTGTATTCTGTGAGCCTGGTGTTCTCTGACTGGGCAAATAAAACAGGCCTCGATGCAATAGGGTTACTGGAATCACTATTCTGGTCCTGAATGTTGCATTCAGCCACGTTATTCCCACACAGATACTGAAAACAGAGCAGTGGCTAGAGACGTGGTTCAGCAGCACAGTGCTTACCTAGCATGCTCAAGGTCCTAGGCTCAACCCCAATACTGCAAATTGAAGAAAATTTGTTTTATAAAATGTTCTAAAACTCAACTACCTCCTTGTATGCGATGAAGACTAATTCTCTTTCTTGGGCTAGGGAATATAGCTGAGTGGTACAGTGCTTACTTGGCATGTGGAAAGCCCTGGGTTCAACCCCCAGCACCATGCGCGCGCACACACAGGCGCGCGCACACACACACACACACAGACACACACACAAAACAAAACAAAACAAAACAAGAGCAAACTCTGGCACTGTCAAGTAATTTTGAGCCAGGGAGTGCAATGCATTTGAATAGACCAGTCTGACTTCAGAAGCTTTTCCAGAACTCATGGTGCTGATCACATAAACTATACTAGACATTACAGTGACCCTAAAATAACACAACTCTGCATTTTATGTAATTTAACCTTTTGTACCTTACTTACTGCACCATTTTGTGGTTTAATTTCCCCCACAGGGATGTTTAGTATGCTCTAGAAAGAGATATGAACACAAGGTTATCTAGACCTACAGCTTCTCTCAAGAATTCTACATTTGTACCAGTTTCACCTGATGTTTAAGAAACACCCAGGAACAATCATATGCTCTTTACTAATACCATCATCAACATTGTTTTCATATTTGTGTGACAATAACTATTTATACATTTTATATACATTATTTATACTATTTGCAAGTCTCAATCAACAAGGCTGTTTTGTTTTGAGATAAATGAAAATGCACTTAAGAAATAAAACAGATAAGGAAAGAAAACTTCTGATTTTATCATAGCACAGCTAGCAAAGAATGAAACAGAACTTTAAAAAAATGACTAAATTTTTGAAAGAAAAAATGCACATCTAAGAATTGTACTTAAAGAA